>JAGDQP010023788.1:0-28725 GCA_022664845.1 Lepisma saccharinum | reverse complement strand
GTTATTAGGCCTTTTTTAAGTTGTTGTTTTTTTTAATAGTTTTGTTCAACTATGACAAGACTTGGTTGAATAGGAGTGCCCAAGGAGAGAACAGATTCCGTTCTATGTAGACAGATTTTGTTTGTTATTTGTCATACGTTTTTTTTATTTTTTGTTTCTAGCATTATTAGGCAGTATTAGGTACTCGAAACCTTTGATTCTTTCTCAATATCTTGTTAACATAATGTGGGTGTCACATTTTGTGCTAAGTATATCAAATTAGTCATCTTTTGTTAATATCAGTGTTTTGCCTAAGCGACAGGTCTTTTGAAGTAAGTTTAACCTTCTTCATTAACCTATTAGTCGAAACGTGTGTGAGGAGAGTTGTGATTTGGCCCCTTATGTGGATTTAAACCCTTTATTTCTAGAGGGTAAATTACTGTATTCCGGTAAACTGCTGAATTCCGCAAGGTTCTATTTTGGGACCGTTATTATTTCTTCTGTATGATCTATCATCATACCTAAAAGGCAGTAAGTCTTTATTATTCGCAGATGACACCGTAATTTTTAATATTGGCTCTACATTAAAAATTGTACATAATGCCATCAACAAAGATTTGGAAAATCTCTCTAACTGGTTTAGATCTAATAAACTTACACTCAATACCGATAAAACTTAATGCATATTCTTCAGAAATAGACAAGAAAAGAAAATACAGTGGAATATCCCATCACAATCGCTGGAGACAAGCTATGTGTAGCGAACAACATACAATATCTTGGTGTGTGGTTCGATGAATTTTTTTCATGGGATAAACACTGTTCAGAAATATGTAAAAAGATAATTATTCACGTTGGAATATTGCATGGAAAAAGTTGGTAAGATGTTTCCGGAAAATATAAAAAAAACTATATTACTATACCTTCATACACCCATACCTATCATACTGTATTGAATCATGGTATGCGAATCTCAGCGATTATAATAAAAAGCGCCTTTTAACCTTGCAAAAGAAAACCGTTAGACTAATAAATACGCAGAATATCTCGCGCACTCAATGTCCTTATTTTAGGATCTAGAATTGTTAAAGATACAATACCTATATAAATACAAAGTAGCCAGTCTAATGCACAACCTGGTGTCGAAAACCATATATATATATATATATTCTATCAATGGACGTCTCACCAACCTTGCATGAGATATCGACAAGGGCAATAACGGATAAAGAGACCACGTCTTAACTACGGGCTTCATATTATCAACTACAGAGCTGCATTGATTTGGAATACTTTCCCTAAAGATATTAGAAATAAAACTTATAAACAGTTCCAACATACCATAAAGAATACACTGCTGAAAAATACGAAATAAGCCTCGACAGATCATCGTAAGCAATTTTGAACTTAACACGTATATATATATTAGTAACCACAAATTACTCTTCTTTTGTTTGTTATTGCTTCGCTTGCTCATTGTTCCGCTCATTTCTATCCTTGTATATAATCTATTGTCATCACTTGTTAGACCTAATTTTTCGTTATTCACGAATTATCTATTTAAATTTAACTTTTTTTTGTCATGTGCTTTGCTTGCACATTTGCACGCTCAGTCCTATCTTTGTGTAAATACTATTGACATCATTATTGTTACTTTTTTTTAGTATCTTCATATATTTTCTATTTTTTGTTGACCATGAATTATGTGTTTGAATTTCATGTAAATAGTAATAGTAGAAGTATGTGATTATATGTAAATGGTTATGCTGTTGTGTAATTCAAGTGTATTTTACGCTTTACTAACTTGTAGTTATTATTTTAGAAATTACCACGAAACTACAAACTGCCTCTTGTTTGTGGTATTACGGAAAGGAGAATCCAATAACGGCAGTAGCTAGAATTCTCCTGGAATCTGAATTTTTTCTTAAATTGTAATATAATATTGAGATTAATAAATTGAATTGAATTGAGTTCAACTGCAGACTATATGCTTACTATGCTTCGGTCAGAGACAAGGACAAGAACAAACCTTTTTTGCGTTCAATCACCTTCAGCTCAGTCTCCCACCTTTGTTCATTTTACTTGGGCAAAAGGTATGAAAATGTCCCAGGAAATTCTTGGAATATGCGTAAGATATTCCAGGAATATTTTGGAAGGTCTAAATGATCTCTTGGATATGGTGAGAATATTTTAGCTGTATTCTGCTTCCGGGATAACGTTGAGGAAAAATGTGGAAAGGAAATCGGACAGGTTCTATTTTTGGAGGCACCTTCACAGGCAGTACCTGCACGATGTGTCTAGCACACATTTTGAAAACCTCAGTCAAGATGGTCGGTCACTATGATCGACCTCACAAGGTTCCGAAAGCAAAATAAACACCCTACTGATCAGAGCATTTGCTTTGGAATGGAAGGTTTTCGAACCGATCTGAAGATGTTTTGGCAACTTTCGAACGTCAAATTAACCTCTAACTTTACTAGCATCTTCCCAGTCCTTGAAAGTTTATTCCTATAATTTACAGATCCGCGAGTATAAAAAGGTTGGAGAACACTGACCTAGAGATTATAAATCAAACTCAAATTTCAAATTCCAAAGCTATACGCAGAATATAGAACATTTTCAGTAAACTCTTGTATTATGTAATCTTGAACATTTGAATAATATCCTGAAAATACTTTTACATTGTACGCTATTATGATTATTGTGATAATGTATGTATACTTGATTACTAAACATTCTAAAAGTCAGAACGGACTATGTTGTAATTATATGGCTAAAAATATTTGTGGCATGTAACGTTAATATACGTAAAATAATCTATGAAGGATTGTCGGGAGTATAAAGAAATGAAACAATCATTACACTAGTTGAAAATACTTCTATTAAACAGTATGATATATCTTTCTACAGAATTCTTTTTACATTCCTTTTCTATATATTTTCTCCTTCGTTTGTTGCAGTGCCCTTCCTGAAAGGAAAGTAAATATGATTATTTATACATATAACAACTAAGAGAAATTAAACTACTCAAACACACAAAAAAGTATAAAACACAGCTCAAACCCAAGTCCTTCCGTGTGAATTAAAATACGGGTGAGGATTCCGAGGAATCCTTGATTATGTATATTTTAATTTTACAAGAAATCCATTTGAATTCCAAACTAGGAAAACAGTAAATCCACATCAAAACACCAGAAAAAAATTTAATTTACCCTAACCATTTCCGATTACAACAGCATTTTGTGAATTTGTTTGCAACGAGTGGAAAAAATATAGTCCGTTTGTTTTCGGAGATAATTGCATACAGATTTCCAAAATTTCTCGTATTCGTTGGTATCTTCTTGAAACGTTACTCAAGGGAACCATAACACACACACAGAACTTCACTTTATATTCTCATCGCGTGAGCAAAATTTTGAATAAATTTAACCACTAGAATGTAAACAAAATCTAATATTTTTTCCCCTCGAATATTTACCTTGAGCGGTATGATATGTGATCTCATTTGCTTAAGAAAGTTCACTGGGCCTCTTGTTTTTCTGCTTTGAGAGAACCTATCAGGAGTTTTTGTTATTTTGAAATATTGGAAATTTTGAAATGAATCTCCGAAACCGTGCGAAAAGGTTTTCTTTTTTTGTTCATGTTACGTTCCAGCCCAGCACAAAAAGATTTGTCTGAGGATGTTCTTCCAAATGGACTTACACCAGCTTAATGATAAAAAAGAAACTTATATGTTATTGGTCTATTCAAACTGTTACGATGAACCAGCACAGTGGGCCCCAGAATATTTTAATATCTGTATTCGAGTAACAATATTATGATTATCTTCTAAGTGGATTTAAATTGAACGTGAAGGAAGTCATTTCAAACATCTTAGAGTATTCCACATATTGTTAATTTTATTCATTTTTCTGCTACATTGACTATCAGAAGACAAATTACTCAAACAAGGCTTCAAGTTTACTCAAGTTGTTGCACTTACACATAATGTTCACTGGTTTGACAATTTGTTTGTTGCTCGTGAATTATTAGAACGTTAAAAATTAGTACCTATATTATCAGCCGTGGAAATAAACTTATGCAACTAACAGTAAATAATATCGTATTCAGAGATACATACTTGTTCATTGATGTTCGATTAGCTTTTGCCTGCAACTCTTGGTTTAGATGAATCTCTTAAGAAAGGTGATTTTCCACATTTGCTTAACATGCCACAATACCAAAACTATGTAGGTTTGTACCCCCAAACTTGAAGTTTACGATATTGAAAGCAAATCACCAAAACAGGTAGAAGCAATTGCTAAGTTGCATGCAGAATGGGGCAAGAGTAAAAAGACATTTAATTTTCAGCATGAACTGTTAGCCTATTGTAAAAACGATGTATGTATTTTAACTGTAAGTCTAATTCGATTTTCTAATATCATTGAAAGTAAGACAAAAGGATTTCAATGCTTTTTGCACACTCCCACAATTGCTGCATGTGCGATAGAAATGTCATTTAACAGAAAATACAATTCTGATTATCCCTCCCTTAGGTTTCGAACATGGTACAAATCAAAGTTAAGTAGCTACGCAGTGGCTGCGATATATGAAGTTCAAACAAAACATTAAGTTACAAACGTGAAAATGGTAAAGAGGTTCAATTCAAAAATTTCAGAGTGGATGGGTATCATAAAAATACTCGTACAGCTTATTAATTTTACGGTTGTTACTATCATGCCTACAATTGTATAACCTAATGTAGAGACCAAGTAATAGATGAAGAAGGGCGCAACTTAAACAGCCGATATGATGCATGGTTAGCACGGGAATAATTTTTGAAAAACAGTTGTAATTTAAAACTTGTTTCCATTTGGGAATGTGAGTGGAAGAAACAAGTGAAAATATCTCCTGAAATTCAGTTTCATCCATGATCATTGTTTTAATGTGGAACAACCATAACGGCCTCGGGACGCATTTAAAGGCGGGCGTGTTGAATGCTTTAATGCTTTATATGAATGTACAGAGGAAGAGATATGTGAGTACCTAGATTTTACAAGCTTATATCCGTGGGTAATGTCAAAACAACCACTTCCAGTTGGTCCTGTAACAATCCATAAGGGGACAACATGCCTGATCATAAGTCAAGTCCATGGTACTGTAAGGTTTTACCACCTAGCAATCTTGCAATTCCTCTTTTGCTTTATAATGCACATACCAAACTGTTGTTTGGTCCTTGTCGAACTTGCATGGATGATTTAAATAAAAGCAAGTGCAACTACACTTACGGACAAAGTGCAGTCAAAGGCGTGTTATGTACATCCGAACTCATAGCGTCCTTAGAGAAAGGCTATGTCATTTTGATACATATGAAATCTGGGAAATGCAGATGAAGGAGGGACTGTTCAAATTTTATGTTGACACGTTTCTGAAAATGAATCAGGAAGCCTCTGGATTTTAAGATGACTGTTTAATCGACGAAGAAAAACAGCAGTATATTTAAAAATATAACAAACGTGAGGGAACTGAACTAGACTATGATAACATTCAGAGAACTAAAGGTTTAAGATACATTTCCAATGTATTTTTAAACTCTTTATTCGGGAAGTGGGTCAGAAAACTGACTTGCCAAAGACAAAAGTTGTCAACAATACTTTGGAATTTAATCAGATTGCCTATTTATCTCACTTGAAAATGCAAAATGTTTTTCTTGTGGCTGATAAGTTGGTTGTTTCATATCCCGATTTGGAAAACTAAAACGCACCAAACAAATTCACAAATGTAGCAGTTGATGCTCTCATTTCTTCTTGGGCCAGACTTCACTTACACGAAACATTAGATGTCGTTGTTATTGAGAGACTCCTATACTGTGATACTGATCTTTAATAGACGTCCAGATGAAACTCCTTCCCTTCCTATTGGTAATTATTTAGGACAGTTAAAAATTGAAATTAAACAAAACAGGGAAATACGAATCTTCATATCTCCTGGTCCTAAACATTGTGTATCGTTAGCTAGAGACAACTACAGGTAAAACTAATGGGGTAATTAAAATTCGTAGAATTACTCTCTCTCTCAACGATCATGTGAAATAATAAACATTGACCGTATGTATAATTTAGCTACAGGAAAATATGACATTGAAGTAATTCTTACTCCAAATCATATTTTGCGAAAACCTGATTTTCGTATCGTATGTAAACCTCAAACTAAACATGTTGTTGTGCAGCAAACAAAGCGTCGAAAATTAAATCCAACCAGTACTGTAGACTATGGGACGTTACCCTGGCTTTGTTGAAAGAAATTTGAAATCTGTTCTAAATCTTTCAATTTGTATACCTCAGAATGTTTAGAGTATAACTTAAATGTAAGTAAAGTCCGTCAAACAATGTTTTAATGTTCAATTAGTGTTTTCGTATTTCTAAGAAAAAACAAAACATGTCTGCAAGGTAAACCATGACAATATTTTATACATGACTTTTTAAATTGTATCAGAAATAAAAAATCGAAAAATTCTTTATATGAATTCATATTTGTTTCATTACATTAAAACACTGTAAATCCAAACTAAAAATGACAATCATTATTTTGCTGCTAGTGATTTGGGAAAACGATTCGTGTTCAATAATTTCTATCAGTTGTCTGCACTTTGAATCCTAAATGTTTAAGCAAACACAAGATAGTTTATATTACTTGTCACGATATTTTGTATAAGTTATTTCTACCAAAAAGTAACTTACAACTTAAATGTTTAAATTATAGCTTGAGTGTCAGCACAAACCAGCACTGTTCAATTGTTTGTATCCTATGAGGTATATTCCCATATTTTGTATTACTAAACTTGTTTATTACAGCACAGTTCCATAGTTTGTATCACTTAACTATAATTACAAATGTAAATGTTTTAAATGTTTGAGTGTCAGCAGAAACCACTATTGTTTAATATTCTTGTACTACTCACAAAACTTTGTATATGTTTAATATGCACAATCAAGTTTCTTATTCAAACTTATGTTTGTTTTATTTTGATTACCTTAACGACTGCCAATAAAACATCCACCATTCCAGTTGTTCTTCAGCCACAATAGTATGCACAGTTTCTCCAAGTAGTTGTCCTTTGATGCTATTATTCTTATATATACGTTTAAAAACTTTTTTTCTATTCTAATGTCTTAATCTGGATGAGTTTGAGTAAATGTTTCGTAAATTTCATTATAAGTAATAGTCATGTAACATTTCTATAACGTTTTCTTTCAACAGTTCGTAGTTCTGGTTACTATAGTCATATTCTATATATTCTGTAGCAATAAAATAAATGCAGTGTAAACATAACCGAGAAAAACTGGGGGTCCATTCCCGTATAATGTTGAAAATACAAACAGGACTAACTTCCAAAGTGGAACATTTGCACGTAGCCATCGCTTGAGGTTTCAACAAAAACTAGGTTCAAGTCCAGTCGTTGACCGTCTTTATTCAAGTTCTCAACCAATAAAAATGCAAGTTGACAATGTTGACTCGTTACGTTGCAGTGCAAATTAACTTTTTAAAGAAACAAGTCTAAAATACTTTAAAGTGGATTCAACAACTGATTTCTTACAAATTCTCAGGTTGACAGTACTTTTAGTAGTTCAGTGTCTTCACTTGACATGTCATAATTACGTTCCAAAATGTACCTAAACTAAAAAAAGAAATATTTACTACACGAAGTCGAATATGCAACTCTGCAAGTCATAACGTTGCGTTAACACCAACAAATACTAATAATCAATTTTTATTACATTAACTATAGTTGGATACACTGCAGACACGTAGGCTGCAACACTGACTATGTGTTATTTTATACCGAACAAATAATATATAAAACTCAAAACAATATCTTATTTAATAAATTAATCTTAGAAAGCAACACTGACATTCTTTTGTTACACAATTGATCTCGAGATTCATCTATAGAATGTGAATTTAATTGGTTCAAACATGTTGAGTCAATTTCTCAATCTTAATGCTAATGATTAATTAGTGTTGACGAGTTACAAAAACCATCTGAATACTCTTACTGAATTTATATTAGCATCGTCTTTTGATTCGAGTCAAGGCTCGTACAGCTACAAATGGGCCAAGGCAGGAACGCAGAAGGTGTCTTTAAGACACTGCGCTACAATATCAACCATAGTTCTATCTCTCCATAAACCAATATTCTGGTGTTCCATAAACCAATATAAAAGACAATATCCATGATTTGAATCATATTTGTGAACATCGTCATTGTAATCTGTATCAAATCGCTTACTTTTCAAGTTCCAAGCAGCGGACAAAGCTAAAAAACAAACAAAATCCTAACAATGGTTCAGCATGTCTAAGGATTTTTCATGAAAAAGTTCCATTTCATTCGTCTTTCAGGTCTTAAGATATGTGAGAGACACTTTACGATTACATTACAACCATCGACAAAATCTGTAACATTTTAATTCAAAAGAATACAAGCTTGATTCAAATATAACGTTCATTTATATGTATATAGACATCCATCATCATTTTAAAACATTTCTCTTATAGGAAATAGGTTTTCTGTTATTCGACTTCCAGGAATAGTTCTCTACGCTTAGCGTGACAAATAGTGATAGCGAAATTAAATACATTTCTCATCTGTCTCGACAAAAAAGTAAACATTTCCGTAGTAAATGCAAAGAAACTATACTCTCAAATCCGAAAGAAATTAATAAATTCTTCCTCATCTTCTTTTCTTTTTCTACTTCTTATTTTTATTATTATTATTAAAACATTGTCTCGGAAACTGTGTGGTTGTCATCAATGAAAGATTTAATTTTCAGGTGGAGATTCACATTTCGGAGGACGTAGGTTCGTTTCTATGTAGACATTAATTGTGCAAACACTTAAATCCCACATACAGCAGGGCAACCTAAAGAGCAAGGCTAACATAGTGCCAAAAGTCCTGATTTCATCTTGACTGGTGTGATTTTCATTTCCAAGCATGGAGTCCAAAAGTCTAGGTCAATTTGACAATAATTAAACATTTTATGTACTCTCATAGTTGGTTGGACGGCGGGGAAACCTTTCTTTTGCAAACGAAAGGTCCTGTAGCCTTCTAGTACTAAGGAAAAATCATCTTTTTCTCCGTGGCAAAGCAGCTAATACAAGAACGCTTCCAAGAGGCACGCAGGTTCAAGTCTTCACCCTGACTCCGATCTATCTCGAAACAATGCCAGTTTTCAAATTATGACAACTTTTCGAAACTCAAACTTAAGTTTTGCAAGTCCTAAGTTAAATCTCAAGAATTCTTCGTCTGCGTTAAGATCTTACGTTAGCAATTAAATCTGCATTCTTATATTATTTCATCTGCATTCTTATAATATATCTTCTGATCTCTATCATTATAGTTTCGCGTTTCTCTTCTCAATAGAATCATTGCAATAAAATATTTTAATTCAAAAATATTTTTAACTCTATCGCAATACAATCGTTCATCTGTTATGATAATAGTTGATTCACTAACTAATTTCATTCAATTCGTTGCGGTGAGGTAGCACCCTAATTTTTGGTCACGGTCTGGTGCATGTGTCAAACCCCGTACTACGTTTGCTCGATCACTCTACTCCCCCTACCTTCGCAACCCCTCTGTATCACCTGTCCATGCATCCCCCTCTCATCCTCTATACAGATTGTAACATTTGGTTTGTATTTACACAGTGTTAAAGAAGACATAGAACGGAGCACACACATCGTTTTATTTTGTCAGGAATGCGTTAGTTAGTTAAACAATCTAAAAAATAAAAAAACTCTAAGGCATCGTTTTCATCATTTTCTTGTTCTGTTCTTCTAAACATTTTAGACACCTCATTACGATTTCCATCACTTCGTTCAGTTAGGAAGTTGTCTTTTCGATGACCAGACACAGTCGTTGAATCCGTGTATATTAATGGAAAAGCATATGTAAAAATTAATGAAAAAATAAAAAATGCGATAATTTGCTTCTGATACTTCTCAGATGTCAGATATTTTAATGAAAAGAAATGGGTGAATTATTTGCACTATATTTAAAATAATATGTCCTGAACTGTATTAAAATGGTCCTTTGGGTTGTTCCTGCGAGAGACAGGTTTAAATTGTGTCCTATTTTGTGTGGCAAAGTCTCAGTGCGTTGCTAATATGTTTTAGTACTATAGCTAAATAGATAACTTCAAAGAATCATAAGACAATTTGGCTCCGAAGGTGTATCCTTAGAGGGTATGCAATCCCTGGATTCATTAAAAACGCTCTCCTTTACTACTAACCTCCGCTAACCCATGATCACTAAAATGCAAGAAAACAATTATTAATAATAACTGTGAACACATCGTGACACATTTTGACACAATGGATACTGGAGTTGGTAGGGATTCACAAAAACTGTGGTAAGTTAAAAATTTAACGCAAATTCTACAGATCCTCTAATTTCGTAAAGTATACTCAAAATCACAAAAAACAGATACGCCGAATGTACGTAAACCCATTGAGCAAATTAACAAGGGGATGAGGGGGAAATTATCCCTGGAATTCTGTATGTGGAACACGTAAAATGCATAATATTAATTTTATCATTTTCATATCAACAACATATCATCACGGTGTAAAAATTTATTAATTCACACACTGTGGCAACCTTAAAGAGTTTGTCCATATATTGTCCTCAACAAACACCGGGATGATACCGTCAACTTACGCCCTGGCCGACACCTTCCCAAATCTTTTCCGCTTCCCTATCCCGGCCTGAGCCTTAGATGCCTAAAGGTCATAACTAAAATTCAAATTCATTGTCAATTCAAATTTGGCAAAGTTAATTACAGAACATATAGATTAGATCAAATTTTAATGTATTGTAATAGAAGAAACCCACAAATAGAAGCAGAAATGCTATTTGAAATAAAAATTTTAAAAAATAATTTGAAATAAAATTTAAAGAATAGAAAATTGTGCTTACCAGGGTGCTTACTCATGAATCCAATTCTCTTCTTTTTAAGTCTATTCATCCAGGTTTGAACTCGTGTCCGCAGACACGAGAGGCAAACTCGCCATCCACCAAACCATCGAGACTTGTTTATTCTCATGATGAGAACACATTATTCATGGAGAACCGTCGATATTTTCCGGATACTCCCATATTTTCCATGTGAAAGCTTTACTTTTGTATACTTAAGGTAAAAAATAAATGCTAAACATATTAATACGTTTTAATTGTAAAACTAAATACGTCTAATAGTTTCATCAACTATCTACTTGGCTTGATCAGACACACGGAATTACATAAACCAGACAACTTGTATCAAGCCAGGTGTCTTCTTTGTGATTCGCTCCTCGAAACCGAATCCCATACCGTCTACACAAACTGACTTTTTAATTCACAACATTTACTGATTCTAGTCCACCCCTTGTTCCTACTAAATCATCCTACGTTGGGGTATGCATAGATGTAGTAGGAACAGGGGGTGGATTAGAATCAGTGAATGTTGTTAATTAAAAATTAAGTTTGTGTAGACGGTATGGGACTGGCTGCCAGGAGCGAATCAGAAACAAGATAGCTGGCTCGTTAGACGTTGCCACGAGACTGTGCACAGCCCTGCTCGCTTGGTTTGGAAATGAAGATAGTTGCTGTCTGTTCCGACGAAAAGAACTGAAGTATTTGAGAAAAAAAAGTGTAAAGATACATAACCGCACCTACCGTTACCCAACCTCCACGTTCCCATCGTCACTAATTTTAGATAATGTACGAAGAATGCAAGAAAGCAATTATTATTAATAAAAAAGAAAAAAAGATAAAGTTTTGCAGGAACAGAAATCCAGGACACTTAATTTTTACGTCTACTTCATATGGAGATATCGGTGATCCTTACACGTTACTAACACGATCATTATGCAGTACTTTTTTAGTACAAATCAACATGTTAAACACAGCCTTATGTCAATATTACATATCAATATACACTCATTAAAGAAAAAGCTTATATTTCTCAAGTATTTGAGAAAGAATTTGAAATAGTTGGTATAACTATACCTACACCTGAGATAATAATTGTATGCTTGAATCGTTTACTTCATATTACCCTAACCATATCATTACTACTGTGGGAGATGTTGATAATTTTTTACAGTTTTCGACGATACAAATTAGAATTTATTGGTGATATTATTATTGACATATTAAAGAAAAATTTTACTCTATTTGCTTCATCAATTTTACAACTTCATATGGATATAACGTAATCAGTAATATGCCTACTAGAAAGATGGCATGATAAGATAATGCTATAACTAATATATCTAAATATAATATAATATGTGCTGTAACTCCTTATGAAATATCTGATCACTGTGCAATGATCTTAGGTATTTTATGTTTGGTATCAAATAATATGTCAACTCCTATAAAAATTTACATTAGAAATTATAGATACAATAATATATTACAACTTAGACATATATTAAATGGTATTAATTTCATGGACATCATATCTCAATGTCTGTCTCTTGATGATGTACGGAGCATATTTATCAACATCATAAGTCAAGTAAGTTATCATATTTTTTCTAGAGTAGTAACAAATTATAAACAGCAACAAAAATGTCCTTGGTAAAATAAGAATATTAAAAAGCTTACCTTCAAACTTTGTGTATATTATATAAATGAAAAGAGTGTTCAAGCATATAAAAATGAGAAAAAGGAATACAGGAAAGCACTTCAGGAAACTAAATCCAAGTTTTTAGCAAATTAAATATTTATTTCTTCAAAACAAAGTAAGACTACATGGACTATTAGTAACGATACGAAATGAAATAGCAAAAATAACAATAATGTTAAAATAACTCGTGATCAATTCTACGACTGTTTTACCAAGTATGAATAATATTCTGTTCTAGATGTGGACAAAGTAGAAAAAGAATGAATTTATTTAACGTGGGTTTAAAAAAGGAAAACTTATCATTCACAGAATGGAATAATGCTACTAGTCATGATATTGTCAAGCTGGTTAGAACAATTAACAACTCTAAAAGTGAAGATATATATGTATATCAAATTTTTTACTTAAAATATACTTGATGTAACAATAAAACCTCTTCTTTACCTTATAAATCTCACACTTACTGAGGGTCAATTTCCTCAGTGTTTGAAACTTGCAGTGGTGGTACCGGTGTATAAGAAGAAATTTGACATCAGTGATCCTGTTAATTATAGACCAATATCTCTGGTACCTGTATTTTCGAAGATAATAGAACATATCATTAAAAAGCAATTGTTAACATATTTCGAAGGTAATAATCTACTTTGTCAAAATCAATATGGATTTAGAAATGGATTGTCAAAGATTCATCCTATTGAAATAATTAATGGATATGAAGAAAGTAAAATAACATGTTTGACCCTTGTTGACTTGACCAATGCATTTGACTCTGTGTCACATGGTATACTGATTGAAAAATTGCAAGCCTATGGTATTGATAATAACGTCTTGAATTTACTTAAAACATACCTTAATAATGGGGTACAATATGTTAAATTTTGCAATCAAATCTCATGTCAGCGGTATATAACTGGCGGAGTACCTCAGCGATTTGTGCTGGGACGAAAGTTGTACTTTACGCTGACGATAGTACATTAATGGAAAAAAGTAAAGATATCAATCAATTAACTATTCTTTGTATTAATAATTTAATATCAGCAAATACTAGGTTTAATATGAATCAACTAAGCCTAAACACAAGGAAAACAGATAAAATGTATTTTTCTTTTATTAATAGTATTTAGGAGATTAATGAGAAAGAAAATGTAAAATTCTTAGGTCTTGGATCAAAATTTAAACTGGCCTAATCATAGTGATATTCATTGCATTAAATTGAACAAGGTACTGTACTTATTACGTAGGTTAAAATATGTTGTACCTAAGAATACAACATATTTTAGAGCTTTTACAGTCTTATTATGCATTTCTCCATTATGTACTTTCATATGGTATTATATTTTGGGAAAGTTCAAGTTGTGTTAACTGTCTACAAAATTCTGCAATAAGATGTTTAGCTGGACTCAAAAATACACAGTCATGTAGGGATGCCTTTAACAGTTTTAGAATAATGACTATTACAAATTTATATGTTTATCAATGTTTCATGATCGTAAAAGATAATATAAAAAAGATATATGCACATACTTATAACACAAGGCAGAAGAATCAAATCAGTGTACCAAACCGTGGATTGAGATTTACTCAAAAGAACTATGAACAAGTGAGAATACTTTTCTTTTAATTTGTTACCCAATCAAATAAAATTGATGGAAAATAAGAAATTTAAATATAAATTAAAGAAATTTTTAAAATATAATTGTGCGTACGATATAAAAGAAAAGGAATCATTATTGTACCAAATGATCCCATGAATTTAATAGTTTATCATATACTGGATTATGTGTATATGATAAACTATATATAAAGTCATATTACTATTTATGACATGCATGTATATAAAATCAATGCATATAACTTAGAATAGGTATATCCCCTTATACCACCATTTTATTGAATATATTATGTAAATATTCTAGCAAATATGACATGTATGTAGAGATTTTACTTGACAATATCTAAACATCTCAGATATATCTGATGTACAATAAAGAATAAAGAATAAATATAAATGTACGAAAACATATTTTGAAAGAAAAAAATAGTGTTGTCCCAGGCCGGATTCGAACCCGGGAACTTTTACCCAAGAAGCCGACGTCTTGACCAGTCGTCCACGAAGGCGACATGGCAAAAGGGGCTTTAAACTTGTAGTTACAGTGCACGTGTTACGTAAGAAGCCTAGCCATGTTATTGTATATAGTCCCTGCTCACTCCTGGGTATGCGCTGAGTCTCATGAAGTAGTCTTGATTATGCAATTCCGTGTGTCTGATCATGCCAAGTAGTTAGTTAGTTGATAAAACTGTTAGACTTTTAGTTTTAATTAAAACGTTTTGATTTGCTTAGCTTTTATTATTTTATCTTAAGTATATAAAAGTGAAGCTTTGACATGGAAAATATCGGAGTGGCCGGAGAACATCGACAGCTTTCCATTAATACTGTGTTCTCATCATGAGAGTAAACAACTCTCGATGGTTTGGCAGTTACCGTGCTAGCCTTTTGTGCCTTAGGTCGCGAGTTGAAACCCGAATAAATCCATTTAAAAAAATAAAATTGGATTAATGAGTTAAAATCCCTGGTAAACACAATTTTCTATTTAAATTTTATTTCAAATTATTTTTTAAATAATATATATATTCACATAAATTTTGCTTCTATTTGTGTTTTTTTTCTATTACGATATATTAAAAATTTATGTAATCTATATGTCCTGTAATTAACTTTGCCAATTTTGAATTGACAATGAATTTGAATTTTATTTATGGCCTTTAGGCATCGAAGGCTCAGGCCGAGATAGGGAAGCGGAAAGGATTTGGGAAGGTGTCGGTCAGGGCCTAAGTTGACGGTATCATGCCGGTGTTTGTTGAGGACATTATATGGACAAACTCTTTAAGGTTGCTACAGTGTGTGAATTAATATATTTTTACACCGTGATGATATGTTCTTGATATGAAAATAAAATGATAAAATTAATATTATGCATCATAGGTGTTCCACATGCAGAATTCCAGGGGAAATTTCCCCCTCATACCCTTGTTAATTTGCTCAATGGGTTTACGGACATTTGGCGTATCTGGTTTATGTGAATTTGAGTATACTTTACGAAATTAGGGGATTCGTAGAATTTGCGTTAAATTTTTAACTTACCACAGCTTTTGTGAATTCCTTCCAACTCCAGTATCCATTGTGTCAAAATGTGTCACGATGTGTTCACATTTATTATTAATAATTGTTTTCTTGCATTTTAGTGGCCATGGATTAGCGGAGGTTAGGCAAGATCAGGTTCGCACAAACAGATAGAAATGTATTTTGAAAGAAAGAAACAAAATTATAAATATACATAACCGAACCTGACCTTACCTAACTTACCTAACCAATGGTCACTAATCTTGGATACTCTACGGAAAATGCAATAAAGTAATATGAAGGGATTGAAATATAATATAAAAAAATACATATTCGTACCCGCCGAGATTTGAACCCGAGTCCATTGAGTCAATAAGCCGACGCCTTAACCAATTACCTACGGTCAGATCTGACAAATTGAGATTTCGAAGTTGTATTTACACTACACGTGCGTTACGTAAGAATGCTACGAAACTTCATTCGCGCGTGCAGTGCTGTAATCCCAGAATTGTCACAGGGTATACGCTAGGTTTATGAATCTTTCAACAGAGATCATGATTCCTTTAGATATAGGGAAGGAATAATTTAATTTCTACAGAAACAAGAAAGAACGCAAAATATTTTAATTATATTCTAGTGAGACAATAACAGTGCAATTATCTGCATAATTTGTTGCATTCAGGGAATGAGAAACAAGATTTTTGCGACTTTTGCACAACTACAAAGCAACTATTTCAGTTACAGTTCTTTTTGTTGAATTGTCGATTCTGAAGCCAAGGGATACAAGTGGCATTAACAAATACAAACGTTCAAGGCAATTCTATCAAGGTAATATGAAAGAACCCGAAATATGTTAATGTCCGAAGTTTTTTGCATATAATATGACTGTTTTGTGTCACATATATATCGGCTTACATAAAATATTATCTCTTACCTTTCTGTTCGTCATCTCTCACTGGTATCCCTTGCATTCTTGGGTCAACACATATTTTCTAAGTCTTACTTGTTCCACTTTTTATAAATCTATTCAGTATAGTATGCTGAGACTTACTCCATGTATCGAAAAGTAAAACTTCTACACAGTACCTTGGTTTTGAAAACGTAAGTCAATTCTTATATTACTCAAGATCTGCACACAAAATATCTGCTTAAATTGACTGTATACGTTGTTCACATTTCTACAAAAGTATTATGGTAGTGAGAAGATGGTAATAATATACTGATCCACATCCTGTAGTTATACCCTTTTCCTCTTAACATTTTTTCGATCCAGTGGAACCGATAGTATTTGACCGTAGTAATCTCACCGGAACAGGCAAATTAATTAAATAAATGAACGAAACGAATGTAAATGGTATACTCATCTAAGCAGAAGGTATACGTCAATCCGGAAGATTAATCAAAGGGTATACTTAGAGTGTATCGCTGTCGGAATTTTAAACAGAAGTTGAGTCAACAACACGTCACTGTCTTCTTACGTAACATGTAAACTGTAAATACAACTTCAGGAACACGTGTAGCCAGGTCGCCTCGGTGGCTTGGTGGTTAAGATATTCCATATGAATTAAGCTAGTGCGGACTTTGGTAAATGGGTTATATTATCAGCAGAATGCAAAAGAAGAATATGAATACTTAGACAGATTTTATGTGTATACATATGTTGTCCGTGTTGAAAATGGCGAGAGGCGGAAGTTTCAAAATGGCTATTTTCTATCTTTCCTTGTTCTGGTTTTAAGAATCGAGCAAAACCGTGCTAGTTGGTTACAGTTATAATTTTTTTTTTTTAGCTGAAAAGTTGGTCTCAAAATATTGAAGTGACTGTTTCAGCATTTTCTCATATTTCTGTTCGTTTCGGAGATACAAGCTGGGGATAGACTTTATAAAGAGCTTGTATACATACTGTACTGTACCGTACTTTCGTCTTATCTAAGTTCATAAGGTATAAAGATTTAAATTTTTTAAGGTCCCCACTAGAAAAATTGGGGCATTAATGTCCATACCAAAGTACCGACAGGAACTATTCACCCCTGTCTTGCAAACTTATCACTCCGTTCACGCTTAACTCTCGAAATTTGTATTTTTGCCGTAGATTCACATGTGAAATAACTAGATTTTTTCTAGATCTTAGCTAGAGATCTTGGGCCTCAAATATTCATAAAATACAAATTTCTGGGTGCTAAAAAAAATTAAAAAAGAGAAACTATATATCAGTCCTCATATTCTGCGTAACTTCAATACACTTTGATATGTAACAGTGTACAAAAAGTCAAATTTGATATTCATTCCCTTACGTGAGGATCAGCCTCCTAAGAACAGGACGGTTTCTATTTCAATAATTGCGTTTGAATATCATTTAAAATATTTAGATTATGTTTTTTTTTCATGCCGAGGACAAGATTATGAAGCAGACTTTAGAAGAAAATAAATGTTCGTTTGAATGTCCTACGATAAACCAGCCTGCAGATATAACATTTCGGTAAATGTCTACAATCACATATTTAGGCAAGCATGGCAATACGAAATGGCCACCATTAATCAATTGGTAGCGATAAAAAATTGAACTACGCCCATATAAGGGATATAAATATATAAAATAAATTGGAAATTGTCAAGTGATCAAACCAATTATTTGTGGGTCTTTATTAACAAACTAATAGTTTATTTGATACTGACAAAAGAACCCTTTCTATTTTTATAATATAACAAGTACTTGATTAGGTCAATCTACAAACAAAACCATGTTGGTAGTTGTGCTTTGCAACCTATGACTTATCAAACTTACGGCAGTAAAAATGACAAAAATGCACTTTCAACATACAGTCATAATTTTCTGGAACAACCTGCAACACGTGTGCAGCTTATATTTATCGGAAAATTCTTTAGATTTAATTTAACATCAAATTTAGCCTAAATGGTTGAAAAATAAGAAAATTAGTAAACTTCTCAATCTCCGTATAATATGTAAGAGACAAAAGCAATGGAAATCCTTCATTTTTTAACAATTTAACCTGGCCCTAGTTTTCGTCAGAGAAATAAAAAAATCGACTTACATCTACTTATATTAAAAATAAACAATATCTTAGGTATGAGTGCACGGTCGAATATTAAAATCAGACGTTTTGGCATGGAATGAGCCTACACCTCTTTCACATAAGACTATGGTCAACAAGTGTTTATTGAATTTCGAAAATCTTTATAAACACGAATTTTATATAACTACCCACAAAGCACAATCACGTTAAGTAAACGTTTATTCAACTTTTACTTAAATGTTTAATAAACGTTGAATTTTGGTTGAATTTACGTTGATTCCACGTTTATACAACTATCGGATTAGTATTCTAAGAATTGTTGATTCAACGTTGAATATGACGTTTAATAAACGTTTTAAATACATTGAATTAAACCTTTTTTGCAACTTAATTTTGGCATTGACGTTGATTAGACGTTACAAAACGTTGAATGAACGTCTATTCAACGTTTAATCAACGATACGCAACGTTCATACAACGTTTAGAGGGAAGCAAAATTCAACCTTTGCGATAAATTTCGTACCTTTCCCAAAAATCCCTACATACAATGAATATTTGAATCTGTGATGATGAACAGAATAATGTAAGTTTCCCAGACCAAAGCCTAGTACTTCAGTGTTCAGTACGACACAATTTTAGGGTTGATTCCAGGAAAAATTCTTTGATTACAGGATATTAACCTGGAATCAACCCTAAAATTGCAATTTCAATTAAAGCATATCGTGCTGAACATTGAAGTACTAGGCTTCGGTCTGGGAAATTTACATTACTCTGTTCACCTGCAAAGATTTAAATATTCATTATAAGTAGGGATTTTGGGGGAAAGGTACGAAATTTGTCCTGAAAGTTAAATTTTACTTCTCTCCAAACATGATCCATGACGTGACAAACCAACAATGCTTGTTTGATTCCCGGTGGGAGAAGTTGAAACAATTTTACCTGGGCCTTAAGTCCCAGAGGTCGACAAAGTCTCTGAAAATGAGTAGTGGGGGCAACCCTGGGGGAGGGGGTGCTAAACCGGTAGCGAAAGCCACTCAAAATGACTAGATACAGTCGTGCGTTGACCACGTGCCCCCCGCAAAAAGCCGCGTTGCAGGCCTTGGCCCTTCATGGGCTGTTACGCCATAGTTTTTTTGTACACGTAACCCAACATAAACAGTCTGGGAATTGAAATGAAGATAATAGCCTTCGCCCACAACATTCAGGACCTAAATGTGTAATTCCCACTAGGATACCAGTCTAACAAACCCCTCAACAGGGTAATGACGGAAACCACTAATTGAAGGATCGATAAAAATTGAGGACAAATAATACTTGAGTACGTATAAACGTAACTTATTTATTAAGAAATAGCACGTCTTAGCGATAATGTATATAAAAATTTATGTAAAATAAAAAAAATATTCAGAATGCAATTTAAATAATGCGAGAAAAAACTCGTAATGTATAAACGTAACGTAGAGTACGTATAAACGTAACTTATTTATTAAGAAATAGCACGTCTTAGCGATAATGTATATAAAAATTTATGTAAAATAAATAAATATTCAGAATGCAATTTAAATAATGCAAGAAAAAACAAATGTTCTTTAAATCCTTACTTTATAACAACTCCACAAACTACAAGTTGACAGAAACTTTTCACACTTTCACCAACGTGTACAAAAGCAAGTTTTTTCTCGTGTACAAGGGCAATTTAATAGCATTATTTACATAACCAATAAGCTGCTTCTGTACTATCTGTAACCTGACACCATAGAATGGATCAGTTCTCTACACTCTTCGCGACTGATTTCCAGGTATCTTCTTCATGCGACAGATATTATAATGCATGCAACATCTTGCACGTTATACATCGTGTATATGTGCGTTTTGCTACTGAAATATAACGTATTGAAAGTACATCTCCTTAATCACTTGATCCTGTTTTACTATTGATTTCCTCGGATTGGCGAAAACTTAAACACATATAACTGATAAAACATAGGAAAATAACATTATATTCACATGATGTCATTCCCCATTTCTAGTAAACTCTCTTTCATCCTTCTTCAAATTAAACCGCCTTCCGGCTCCGGCATACCGTTGAAGTCAGCAGAGAATCAAAGAATAAGCGCCTTCCGTTAAGACTTGAGAGAACAAAAGACAAACGCATAGCGTAAGTATTGTATGAATGTCAAATAGAAGTGCATTTTCATCAAGAAAAAAATGATGTTATATAACATCTAGTCAAGTTTAAGGATAAACTATCACTGAAAATTGTGTTTCTGTAAATTAGGAAAACTCACAAACATTCAACGTTTAATCAACGTTGTGATTTCCATCATTTTAGAAGGTTTAGGAACACAATTTAATTTCAACGTTTACTACTGGCCATTCTTTAAACGTTTATGAAATTACGTTGATGAAACGTATAATTCAACGTCACCAAATACAACGTTGTCAAAATTCAACGTTTTCAACGTTTATAAAACGTTAATTCAACATTGTGTGCTGTGTGGGTAGTTTTATAAAACGTTGAATGTATATTGTAATTTAATTTACAGTTAAAACTTTTGTTCTATAAATTTATCTGCATAACGTGTTCACGAAATGAGCTTGGAGTGATTGAAGTCATGTTTATACTTTCCACGTCTTTTACTCCCAGTTTCAATTTAAATGCAATTTAAATCTTAGTTGCTTACTTTAGCCTTAAGCAGATTTTTGAAACAACGTACACACATAGAGCTAGTACAGCTTTTTCATAAACTCATATTTTTTTTTTTACAGGAAACTCTGGATCAAGGTGAGGAAGGTGAAGAGGGAGGAAATGCCAACGGTTTTACAAGACCCCGTCGAAGAAAAAAGAAACATCCACGAACTGTTGTTAACCCCGATGGAAACTTTTATTTTTACTGGTTAATGATACTTACTGTGTGTGTCCTCTACAATATGTGGACGTTAATAGTGCGACAGAGTTTTCCTGAACTTCAGTCACAGCTACAACTTTTTTGGATATTATGTGATGCTTTCGCTGATCTAGTTTTCCTCTTGGACATCGCTGTTCAATTCCGAACCGGATACTTAGAGCAAGGCCTCATGGTTTACAATAGCAAAAAGTTAGCAAAACATTACGTGCGCTCCAAGGCGTTTCTCCTAGACTTATTTAGCCTCATTCCGCTAGATATTCTTCAGTTCAACATTGGCATTAATCCTATACTGAGGTTTCCGCGTTTCTTTAAAGTTTATCGTGTGTATAACTACTACTATATGGTGGAATCAAGAACAGTATATCCAAATGTGTGGCGTGTAGTGAATCTAATACATATTCTTTTAATTCTTGCACATTGGTTTGGTTGTTTCTATTATTTGTTATCATTGGCAGAAGATTTCAAAGGAGGTTGGGTTTACCCTTATACCCATTCACCAGAATACGCCACGCTCACCAGAAAATATCTAGGTTCTTTTTACTGGTCTACGTTAACTCTGACTACAATTGGTGATCTTCCAATGCCGGAGACCAACTCAGAGTAAGTATTTCTTGAAAAACATTTCCTTATATGATTAAGTTGTATTTGTATATTGTGTCATATCTGTATTTTCAACTTAAATTCTATTTTATAATGTACACAAAAGGAACTCACTTCAGGGTCAATTCGGCAAGACCTATTTTACACTACAGCCAAACCTAAGTTACGTATGATGTCATAATTTATACCGTGAGTCTAAGTGAAATTTTCTCCTGCTTGTTTAAAAAATTGCTAAGGAAGCTTATGTTTTTTCTTTATTACATATGGATGTCCACAAGACATTCATCCGCATACTGCAGGTGATGTATGGAAAATACAATAGAACGTCGATTATCCATACTAGTTGGGATAAGCTATAGTTCGGATATTCGATTTTTGGGATAACAACATAGAAACCATAGATAGCCTAGGGAAATTGTGGTTGAACCTAGAAGTAATTGCAATATAATTTCTGTTAATGGTTTCGTATGTACAATTTCCTGAAAAAAAAAAACGATGGTGAAAAGTCTACTTTTCCCAGAGTTCGTAGGGCCGCTATGACGATTTTTCAATATGGCCGCTACGCGTCCACAAGAATTGGTGTTTTGAAATTTTTCTTGTTTGAAATCACACAGGGTTAGGTTTTACTACTCGTTTATAATTTTTAACACTAAATAGTTCTATTAAAAGCAAGAAAATAAAGTACGAGGCCCAATATGGCTTACTTTCAATATGACCACCGCGCGAAATGGATAAAATCGTCCATTAGACGGTTCCCTCTTGAGCACCATTTTCAATAAAATTTTATTGTATATACGTATATCATTCACATCTTATCAAACCGTCGCATTTTATTTACTTTTGTAGTTTACATGAAATTAATACTTGAAATTAATTAAATTTTAAAATCTCAAACACCCATAAGGCTCCAATAATCCATACTTGCGATACGTATCTAAGGGTGAGAATTGCTTCACAGAAGTCTTGACACCACTGAAACCAAACACCAGAGCACAGTTATTTTTTTTAAATTTGTCAAATGTGGTTGCACATAATACAATGCGTTACACTCCAATGTGTATGCAAAAGACAGGAAATAATATGTACAAGTGCTTGTACAGAGTATAAATGCATCAGCCGTTGTAATTATATGGACTTGACAACACTAGAGTGAAAAATGTATTTTTGTATATTTCAGATTTTATAGAAGATACATTTTCAAAAGTAATTCATAATATTGTGTTCGGGAGTTTCTACTCTTTCACCAGATGCCTCCCCAGATGGTGATAAGAGAATGCCGACTTGTTATGGTGGATACCAGAAATATTCAGGGGCGGATCAAAACCAGTATTTCTGGCTTGTAGTTAGTAGAGGCATCTGCAAAGGCTAAGGGATGATAAAAAAAAATATGAAGGTAAGCAACTTTACCATTACCACCCTGAGCCTGAAGATGAATCACAAAAAGTACCTCAGAGATAGAGGACGACATTTTTTACATTTGCCTTTACTGCGAGGTCGTAGAGCTGACAGCTCTACACTGCTAAACAAGGTCAAGAACAGTAAAAAATAGTTCTATGGGTTCTTCTACGAAAAAATATTTCGGAGATAAACTCGTTTCTCATTCGGATCCCCGGATGGGGACTTCAAGGAGCTGCAAGAACAGGATTATTAAAATGGGAGAATGGGGAATTCCTGAAGAAAATGGCTAATTCTGTAGAGTTTGTGTTCTTCCTCAATGGTTCTAAACTAAGAGGGTGGACGTGGTGAGTTGAGAAATATTGCCTCCCCCTGCCTCTGCTGCCCCATTGAAGTTATTATTCTAGTATAATGCAATATATCGTTTCGACTTTCTTGACCGTGTATTGTCTTCACTCATTCTATACATATTCTGTATTTTTTGCACTATTTATCACATAAAGCAGATTTGTGTAGTACTGTAACAAAAGCATTACTTACAGCTGTAAAATATAATTTCTAATCTTACAGCAAACTTGCGTTTGCTGCATATTTCATAGTTCAGTAGTAGCTATTTATCACAGAGCAATTATTAACAAGTATAATACTTACATTGCACTGTGAATACTAACGAGCAATCTTCCCAAACAGCTAATTCAATCATCATTCGGAAAAACGTTATAGTCTACTCCAGGGGGTCTCCAACCTTTTTTGGCAGCTGGCCAAATTGACTAATCAGGTAGAGAGCGAGGGCCGCATTATTAAGGATCAACTCAATAGTAATATACAAATTTTCATTTAGTAATTATATTGCAAATTGTATTAGTAACAACAAATATAATACAAAATCGTGTGTACCCAAAGTAGCTAATTCTTGTTGGACCATTGAAAATGTGATTGTACGTTTTAACGTTAGATTAACGTTTTTCAGTACTGTTCGACCTACGTACTATTTGGTCGTTGGCCGCTAGCCTTATCGTTAGCGATAACGTTGGCCCTAAAAGCGAAGTTCAACATAGAGCAAAGTATATGGTAATTCCAATGTACATGTGGCATAATGTTAGCTCAACTTATTTTACAGTTGTATGCACTCAAAATAGTACTACCAAGTTATATACTGAGGAAATTTACAATTTTAGTAAACCGAATTATGCATATTTTTACAGTAGTTTTAGAAAAAAACTGGACCTTGATTACATTATGCCTTTATTCAATGACATGTTTGACTCTCTCGTCTTCATTTATAATCGAAAATTTTCCACGTATCTGTGGATGGATTTGAACCTGCAACGTTGTGATTTATTATTTAGCTACTACACTAAGGAGCAACACTTTAATCCTAATAATACGTCAATTATGGAATTCATCAATTCACACAGGGCGACCTAAGACCCAACGCTAGATAATTTTATTCTCTGTACTTGCGCGCTGAATGAGTTAAAATAGAAGAGTTAATTTTCTATTATCAATTCTACAAAAACTAATATATAGTAAAATTCACTCAGAAAAATTATTACCCTAATTAAGGTTGCAGGTCCCGGAAAGAGTTACTCGACTTCGTAATGCAGTCTTTCTCCTTCCGCCCCAAAGGACCTAAATATTAATTACATTTTTCCAACGCCTGTTTAATTTCTCTCCTAATAATAACCATATGGCAAAGTTATGATAGATAATTTTTTTGGAATTCGAGAACATAATTTAGAATGTTTGTGTATTTCTCTATCAGCTGGCTATCAGAAGTAATTTAGATCAACCATTTTCTCTGCATAATTGTCTTGCAGGGAAGGAGTAGTTAAAACACCTCCTCGGAAGAGAAACAAACAAAAAGTCATTAGCTAGAGTGAGAGATTTTACTTAAAAATAGTATTTTCGATCCACTGAAATCAAAGGTAGATTGTAACCTAACAATTCCTAGCCTAATAACGTAAAATATTAAGTAATGGTTTTATTATAAACAAAACCAAAGCACCCCCGTATAAATTCGAATTATAACGTATTGAAAAAAAACTCAGTCATAGGAACAAATGGAGATTACTAAGCGAATGCCGTGGCCTGCCAGTTTTAGTCAGTCATAGATTATCCCACCAGTGTCCATTACTAATCCAACGGTGTATGGCTTATCTCTGTCGAACTTGTGACTACTGAGATCTAGTAGGGTCAAAAATGGAGAATACTAAGCGATTCAAAAGGACCTGCTAGTTTTAGAGTCACATTCATAATTTTCCTTACCATTGTAGACCATGACTAATCCAGCTGTGTATAAATCATCTCTGTCGGACTTATAGATACTAAGATCTAGGAAGGGCACAAATGGAGAATACAAAGCGACTGGAAAGGACCTGCCAGTTTTAGGCTCAAAGTTATATGTTATTCCAGGGTTTCAGGCCGTGCGACATGCAATAATACTTCTGTTTACATGCCTCCTCTATTCACAGTTTTTCCAAGAATAAAAAGGCAGAATTTCTCTATAGGTTCATCTGCTGCGGCTACAACCTCTATTAGGCACATGAGTATTGATAAACACAGACAGTAATGTTCGTTAGTGAGAATAAATGTAACGTTAGAACATTTTTTATACAAATCAGATAGAGTTTTCAATTTACTTTAATCTAAACACAGGCCTGAGATTTTACATCATTTCTTGCCCTGGCCCTGGCATACAGTTCTTGCCCTGGCCCAAACATACAGTTCTTGCCCTGGCCCAAAAATACAGTTCTTGCTCTGGCCAGTAGAAGTAGTGTACAAACACCGGAAAACAAGATGGCCGCCATGATGACGTCATGTGGAAACTCCCATCATGTGACAGAGGTTATTGACATGCGTTGTTGCCAGATGTTGAGTGCGACGTTGCCACATTGACGGGGAGGCAAGATAGGACTTGTTGTTTGAGGTCATTGACGGGGAGGTAAGATAGTACATGATGTTTGACGTCACGGCGTGGGTACAAGCGAGTACTTGATCATTGACGTCAGAAGGTTATTGACGGGATGCAGGATATTACTTGTTACTTGACGTCATGGCGTGGGTGAAAGTTTTTGATTATATATAGAGGGCAGTAGTGTAATATGTATCATTATAAAGAGACGCGAGCTTCAGTCATGGCAGAGCAGCAGCAGCAGCAAGGTGTAGCACGTCCCGTTGACTTGGGAGTAGAAGATGTGGAGGACCTTGATAGAACGTTGGAGTTACTGGATAATAGTTTTGAGGAAGAAGATAAAGACCGTACAATATATAGTATGTTAAAGTCTAAAGTGAAGACTTCGCCATCATTATTATCTTCCTTTTCATTCGTAAAATAGGAAGACGAGGACGATATTCAGGAAGTCTATTGTTCCTTGGTGCCGAACAGAAAGACGGAGGATAATGATGATATTAGTATAGTATATTCATCATTAGCTCCAAAGAAGAATACAAAGACAAAGCAGCGCGTGTTAGAGAGAGCGGCATATCCTGCTAAGAAGCGTTTGTGTTATGAAAATGGTGGTGTAAAGCAGTCGTCATCATCTTCGATACTATCAAGAGCAGCAGCAGCGGCAGGAATAGCTCCACCACTACTAGAACGACCAGCAGCAGTAGCAGTGAAACCATCACCGCCAGCAGTAGTAGTGAAAAGTGCCAAGTGTGGATGCAAGAACAAGTGGGTAGATGAAAAGTGTATTCGGGTAGCCTTACATCACTGGAATCCTAAAAGTGCATCGATTTGTGCAGGGTGTTTTAATGACGAAAATAATCAACCTGGACATGCGTGTTTAGGATATATAAAGCCAAATGAACTTGTTAGTGGAGAAGAAATTGAAAAACATTTTCGTAAATGTGTATGGAGAGTGATCTTAAGACCTTCAACAGAGAAAGAACTGTATGCTATCTATAATCAACTTCATCCTGAACTAAGTAATGTTGGTGATGATGAAACAATTATGCGAAATATAAAATATATGGGCTTTGGAAGGTGGTAAAAGTTCATATGCAAGGTGTTATTGATCTGTTGCACGACAAGGACCGTAAAGCAAAAGATCAAGTGTAAAAGGAACAAGTGAAAAATGTCTACCTATTGTGTATTTTGTGGTGGTGGTGGTATTTTTGTTGTGGACTCGTGTGTTTTACAAACCTTTCGTACTTATTTATAAGACAACCCAATTACTTGTAGTGGCTGCAAGTTAAAGGTTCTTGATAATAACTGTATATATGTCTGGAATACAGACAAAGTGCTTTCAAAACATTTGTTGAATCAAGTGAATCACCATGAAACGTTTGTGGAGTACTATGAAATTTTCAAACGACAGGGTCATGTAAGTATTTCCATGAATACTTTTTTCAAATCTTGTAGAGAATTAGTTCATAATAGTGAATTTATTGCTCAACTCATACCCGATGTGATTTATGAACAATTTTAGGTAGAAAAGTCTGAAAATGTGTCTTCAGAACAGTACATTATAGATGTGCAAGGATTTAAAATCTCTGCACATGAGTTTATTATGAGAGAATTTTGTATTGTAGCGTGTGATGCTAGTCTTTTATTCCACTGTTTAGTAAAACTTCCATGTGACATTACGGAAGTAGGACTAGGTTATCAAAAACAAGTGCAATGGTTAACAGAAAACTTTCGCGATTTACAATGGGACACATCAAATAGATACAGCATTTCCCATCTTCGTAGAATCATTTTTCAGATATGTTCAAGTGAAGCTACATTCTTTTGTAAAGGACTTGAAAAAGCACAGTGGATTAAAAAACTATTTAACTTGCAAAGTGTGAATCATGTAAGGGAAAAGGAATGTCCTGCCCTGAAAACATTAAATTTAAACATTGGTTTGTCAAAATGTACTTTTCATGACCCTGCCGAGGTGAATGCGTGTGCATTAAGAAACTGTTTGCAACTCCAACATTGGATGAAACATGAGAAACCAAAAGCTCTTGTAAATATCTTATCAGCCATGCAAATGTAGAAACCATGTGCAACTTGTTTTTATAAAATACACCTTACTTACTCTTGAACA
>JAGDQP010023787.1:0-17625 GCA_022664845.1 Lepisma saccharinum | reverse complement strand
GTATTTTTGTTTGTAATATAGGGTTAATATGAGATGTTCTGAAAGATTTTGGATTTGAGGAGTGTATTGTCGAAAAGCGATATGAGGGGAGAAGCCTGTGGCCACTCCTCCATTGGCTCGTAGTGCTGGTAGCTTATTATCGAATCTGATGAGGGTGTAGCCTGCAATTTTACATTGTAGTTTGGGTGTGAGATGAGTTTCATTCAGAATGAATGCATTGACGTGTTCTTCTGAGAGAAGTGCAGTGAAGAGTGGTTTATGAGTGGGGAGTGACCGGATATTAAGAAATAGAAAATTGAGCGTCATGATGAATTGGACCATGATGATGAGGATATTATATGGTTTGTTCTTGTGCACGTGCATTGATATGTGCATATGGTCCTGAATAGGTAGCATTTAGGTTGACATTGAGTGTGGTTTTGGCTGCAAGTTGAATTTGATGAAGAATATGATCACGTTGAAATGGATGGATGTTTTGGAGTGTTACGGTAATGAAGACTAACAGCTGTTCGACAGTGATGTATTGATGTGTGGATGTGATGGCTGAAGTTTATTGCGTCTTTGTTTCTGGAGGTCGGATGGGTACTATCAATTCTGGTTTTGATGGTTCCGGTTCAGGTCTAGCTTTGCACTTGTAGATGAATGTGGGATGTTTATCTTGGCAAGTGTTGCATGTCGGTGGTTGTTTCAGGTTAGGGCATGATTTAGTAGCATGTGAACCGGTGCAATATCCGCATTTGGTGTCGTTAGGGCATTTCGCAGTGGGATGTGAGTTGTATAGTTGGCATTTTTCTCATCGGAGCGGAAGAGGAGGCGATGAATGTGAAGGTTCGACGCGGCATCTCTTTTTGTAGATGTACGCGCCGTTCATCAAGAGGTCATCGATAGTTTCCTGGTGAGACGTATAGACTCTAATCATGTATGTTTCTTCTCCTGTTTTGGCTTTGATTCTGATACATTTTTGGATGGAAAGGCCCTCTTGTTTTAATTAAGCTTCGATTTCTTCGTCTGTGAGTGTCAGCTCGGCTTCGCGAATAACAACAGAGAGTGTTGGTGGCCTACGTGGTGGTGGTGGTTGCTTGAGAGGTTTTTGGTCGAGTCTAGTGAGTGATGCGTGTGCTCCAAAGATTTCGAAACTGTGACGGTTTCTGATAGTGGTGGTGAAGTTCTGGTCTGTTTTATTTGATGATGATGCCGTTCTTTGTAGGAATGATCCGTTGGATAATGTCTCTTAGCTGATATTTTGTGATTTGTTGCATGAGAAGTTTTGGATTCTGATATTTGCTGTCAAAATTTGTCAGTAGAAAAGAATGAAGCTTTCAAGATGAGTTTTGCTCCTGGTTACTGTACTCCATATGAGTAGAGTCTTCGGAATGAGAGTCACTAATCGTATGAGTGCGTTTGGCCGGTGGTGAACGTAGTGACCTGGTGCTTTGTGGTGATCTGGATCTTGACTGATGATGCGGTGTTTCCTGATTGCGACTATGGCGTGGTGTTGTTCCTATTGTTGCGTATGTCGGTACAGGTACTTGTTGTGGCAAATTGGGATGCTTTCCTGTGAGATTGTCATTCATGATGATTGTACACAGTGATGTCACTAGTAATACACAAGTTGATGAACAAACAACATGATTTGTCTTTGTTTAACAACTGTTCTAAGTTGGACCCTCACTGTCGCGGTGCGAGTGAGTGGATGATGAATAAGGTTAGGTGATCAGTCAATGTGCAATGACTGCAGAAAACTCAAGCTAACTCGCACCCTCTGACACTAAGTATGCCGTCAGTCCTATTGAGACCGTACGCTTACCAATTTCGCTCGTGCGTATGCAACACGAGGTCCTCGGAAGTAAGTTAACGAATCCCAGCTAGGCTAGGTTAAGTTATGCTCAGAGAATCCATGGTCTCCTATACTTGTACAGTAGTTAATTATTTATATTCGAACTTTTATAAGTAATGCATTATAATGTTGATAATTTTGCTTGGAAACGTGTAGAATCTTAGTATTAATATCAAAATAAAATAGTAATTGATATAGAAACAATTAAAACCAAGTTACATAATTATAAAAGTAGGAAAACCTAATGGTAGTGACATCTAGCGGACATATTTGCACCTTTTTTTGGCAAAGTCTTTGTTTCATACAAAAATCACATTTGAATGTTTCTAGTATTTGATAGCAATATAGTTATGATTATAAACACCAGTTAAAGCCTGTTTAACACTTAGGCTTAATGCAGAGCCATCACAAAATAAACAAGTTAACACTGCGATTCTAGCTCCGGTCCGTTGATAAAATCTCCCACATTCGTTTCATAAAGTATATTGGCAACACTGACAACTAGGGTGATTATGGACGCACTCACCAACAGTACTTTTCTCTTCTGCTCAATAATGTTTGTGGTACGTTTGGTGCTGATAGATCTAACGTAGTGAAAGCAATTGAAAAATTTAAATTGTAAAGCAACTGGGTTGGCAACACCGACAGCTGAGGTGCTTGGGGGTGGTGACACATAGTATTTATCTGATATCGAATAATGTTTATGCAAGTTTTGGTACTAATATTGAAGTATTGCGATTTGAAATATTGAATTAAAAAAGAAATGGTTTGTAACACTGCACCAATCAAGTCGGTGCCGATGGCTCTGAGCTAGTCTAGTCAAGATCATTTTAACACCTCATCCGTGTCTCTACAACTTGTGGTTCATGAAATATATTTTTGTACACGAGTTGGTAACACAGACAACTGGGATGCTTGGGGACGGAGATACTCACAATATTTTTTCTATTGACTCCAATAATATTTATCGTTAGTTTGGTGAACATACTTCTAATGGAATGGAAATATCTTGAACAATTAAACTTTTAAAATATTGGTTGACAACCCTGAACTGCTGCACCAATCAAGACAATTCCGGCAACTTTGAACTAGTCTAGCGTATACTTTTCTAACAGCTACTCACACATCTCTATTCACCTCATGTTTCCTGAGATTTAATTTCTGTACACGGACGGACGGACATATCGAGCGGGATTTTCAGGTTCCCTTAGCTATAGCTTTGCTTTCAAGGTACATAAAATCTTGTGTATTGATTTGTAGGGGATTGCAAATAGTGCCTCGTTATCCCAATATGTGTGCTCTCACGATCAAGAAGAAAGGGGTATAAAGTTTGTTCTTTCTTGCCGTTCTTACTCCTAAAAGGATTTATATATATTAAAGAAATTTAATTATGTAATACCTTAGAGCTTGGGCAGTACCGAATATATCGATGTCTTAAAAGTGTATATTATACTTGCTTGCTAGTGTAATATTACGTTGCGATTATTTCTGCCTTAAGTACTGTTTAGAACCATTCCATGAAAACAAATTTGAGAAATCGATTTTGTCTATTTAAAAAAGAATTTAATTGAAATCAATATTACAAACTCATTCATTAACAGAAATTTACCCCCCTTTACAAATCAACACAGACGAGAAAAAAAATTCCCCTAATTGTTTTCGGTCCAAGAAACAACAAATAAAGAACTAGAAGAAGAAGTGAAAAAAAATCCCTTTCTCTTCACCTCCATTTCTATGTTTTTACTTCCATTCCGTTTAATCTTGGAACGCGCGTCGTTCCATCTCCTTTTAACTGTAATCGAAAATGATTAAAAGCACCGTGACTGGGAATTACAAAGAGCTTTTTACCCCTGGAGCTTATGGAGAGGGGGAGGGAATTTTCAAGCAAGAAAAGGGAATTTGAAAATGTTCTTCATCTTCTGCGCGTTGCATACCTCTTCTGTTCCATCTCTTGTGTGCTTTTATCGGCGTTGAAATGAGATTCAATTTGGACACAGCATAAAATATTATACCTTCCTACCGAGAATGAAAATCTTATAGGGTTCTCAAGTAATACGTATAGATGGCAGTAACATTCATCATTATATTATCATTCTTCGCTTGATTGAATGATAAAAGGAATATAACGTTCTATGATGTCGAAGGATTATATTTTAATTATTTTTTGGTGTTGAAAAGGAAGAAGATAATAAGATTCAAAACAAATCTGACAAAAAGACTTTAAAACGTTTTACTCAAAGTAAGTAAGGTTTTGTATCAAAATACATAAAATAACAGTTAGCACATTCTTCTGATTTACATCCTCATTGGTTGATAGAAGTGTGACGATACTTGCAAATTGTTATTTATCCTTTCTGGTTGGTTCTTTCTGATTTTCTGTTACTATCAATCGCTAGTATCGGGCTCTCTACAGGTATTCGATCTAACTTCTTAGGGCTGATTTTCATGAAAGCTTGCGTTGCTAGCTTTCCTTACGATTTGGGTGAATAACCAATTGAAACACGTATTTTATTGCGTGTTTTATTGCCAGGTAAGTGTAACAAGTGTTTCAATTGACTATTCACCCAAATCGCAAGCAACGCAAGCTTTCATGAAAATCAACCCTTAGTTTCCATGGGACACCTGCCAAGGATCTACTTACGCTAAAAGCTATCCACGGGTGCAAGAATGCTGTAATGGAGGATTTGCTTGTAGTTCTCCCATGCGCAGAGAAAGAATGAAGCAAAAAAAAAAAAACAGAGAGAGAGACAAAACCAAACAACTGAACATCGACCAAGGAGACGTGCCTTATTGGTTAGCGAACAACTAGAGAGCTTGTTGCCATCTCTTTTAGCTGAAAACATTGCTTTTGATTGGAATAAGTGGGCTAATTGGACGGGACTATACTGTGACGTTTGGCTTCATTTTCTTGGCAAAATCGCATATCCTCTATTAGAACATCCTTGCACGGGTGTTACTAACTCTCGGATCCCGAGGGGATCAGGCATGGCCTCCACATTGAAAACATGTACTAGGGCGCCAAATCCGAAATTTCAAGGTCTCTACCTGCAAAGCAAATAAACGTAAGCAGAAAAAATGACTTCATATTTAACTTTCTCGGAGCGAGGCAACCTGAAACAAAACGCCACATGACCCCATCCCTATTTAAAATTCTCAACCTAAATCCAAGATGGCGGCTTCCAAGATAGCCACCATCCCGGCGATATGCACTAACAGGTTACCTCTCTCTCTTATATCACGTGTTCGTAGATTGTATTGTTTCAATTCGTTTTTATTTTTGGTGGCTATTTTACCGCACTGATCTTTCTGAACTTACGTACCTACAGCTTCTGTGCACCCTGTATAAATAAAACTTCCATGATACTTGTGCAGGTTTTTCTGATCCTAAGGGCTATCAATGGGTACCATTAAATTCCGGATTCAGAGGGGTCGGTCGGGACGGTTTCCTTGTAAAAAAATTGTGGCTGTAGCGAACACCATCCTCGGACCCGGATCCTCACTTGTTATTTCAACTATTTTTTCTTATTATTTTCACCGGATTTACAATAATGTTACTTATACTTTTGAGTAAAATCGAGTAAAATATGTTTCGTTTTATTTCAGTTTCATGATTTGTCTCGTTGTTTGTTGAACTAACTTGAATTTCTTTGACAATTATTTGCATTTCACCATTTCTAGTTGCGTTTTCAGCAACTAGAAATGGTTCACATAAACTGTTTGTGTTTAGCTTGTGTTTGCACGAAATCATAACAAATATATGTACAATCAAGTGAATAAAAAGACGAAACTAATTTCCTTCGCCTTCTAGAAATTCTAAAATAACTACAACAGATATTTATACAGAAACTATGGATATGCATTCTCAATTAAAATAAAATAAGTTTCTTTTTACGCATGTAGAAAATTTCATTTAAAAATATTGAAATCAACCTGAAGAGCTCTATGAAAAAATGCAAAGTATTTGCAAAGTTAAAACTTTGAAAATATTTTAGTTTTCCATTGCAATGCATGTTTAGAGTTTGAAAGGAAATACATCGACGAGTAATGTTGCAAAGAAAATAAAAACTCTAAACACAAACAACGCGAAATATATTCTCAGCGATTTCGCCAGGATTTTCATTTCAGTGAGTTAAGAGAATAAATAGCATTTTGCAGAGATTCTGTAGATTTTAAATCATAATACATTTAAATTTGGGGTGTTGATCGAGAATTAAGTGGTAACACCCTTCTAGCCTCGACAGAATCCCTGTATATCTAGATTAAAGCCAGTTTTCCTTGTACACACTCGTCAAGTGTTTTACGTACGAATTCTATGAGTAGCCAATAGATACTCGTGTTACACGTAGAACAAGTACTTAAACATTTGTTTCAGTTGACTACTCACCCAAATCGCAAGCACAAGAAGCAACACACGCTTGCATGAAAAGCTAGCCTAAATGAAGACTTAGGTTTGTGTGGAAGTAGTGATGACCATCTGAGAAGCGGGACAATCCTTCTCAATATATTAACTATTTACGCAAGTGATGTCTGCACAGGGAGTGAGTTATTTTGCATCGCTGACAATAAAAAAATAGCTCTTTACTTTAACTGATCTCAACTTTAACTTCACTGATTTCGTATATATATCGCCTGTGTTTAATCTACATACATTAGAGACATGCGATGGTAGTGATATCATCTAGTTGAAGAGATTGTTGTTTACAGTAACTTTCTAGCTACGAGGAACGTCTACATACGCTTCTTTCTTGAGAAATATTTGTTTAAAACTTTAACGTACATTTTATTCTTAAATATTTGTTTTTCTTTCATCTCATCATCTTCAGTATTTTTTTTAATTGCGTGTTTTCCTAAATCTTCTTCAACAGTTCCTAATTAAAATTACACGTCTTCTTGCCTTTCCTTTTAACCCCCCTTCGTTTCAGCTTTCTATACTCGTTAGTTCTTTGAAGATTTAGAATTTTCTTCCTGATTTTCATTCATGGTTGAAAGAACGTTGCTTGCTTTCGTGTGAAATGGCTGTAAAAAATTCGAACACTACAACCTAGCTCTCTTCTCTCTCTCTGTTTCTCTCTCTCTCTCTCTCTTTCTCGCTCTTCCTCTCTCTCTGTGTGTGTGTGTTTCCGTTTTCCTTAACTTGCTATAAGTTTCAGTCTCAAACTCAAAGCGTTTTTGCCTCATGAAAACTTATGTCAGTTCAATAGAAAGAGTTAAATTGCATGAGAACATGAAAGAATGTTCCTTCGTGTATGTGTCGGCACGCTTGGATTTCGTTGCATGGAAATATTTATACAAAGGCTCAAACTCGTACAATGGTTTGTCCACGGAGAACATCGATATAAAACGGGAACTTTTGTATTATGTTTATCGCAAGGGACTTTTTAAATAAAAGCTGTAGGTGCTCGTGCGAAAAATTTCAATTTCGTTTCTAGAGATTCTGAGTAAGGAAAAGAAATAAATGTATCATCTCGCGAAACTGACCTCAAAGTGAAACTTGTACGCTTGTAATTGTTAAAAAAAAAAGTTCACCCCACATATTTGTTACAGTCCTTTGTAGCCATCTTGTGGACTCTCGACTTCTTCTTTACGTAGAATCTCAGGGTTATATAGATGAACGTGTATTTACCTAGAGTTTTATATGATGAGCGAAATGTTCAGAATAGCGACTCCCTACTTAATCAAGATGCCTACTTTGAATGGACCTCGACCATAGTACAGAGATGGGGCAAAGCTTGATGTTTGAATGTCCTGACCCAGAGTATTAATACTCTAGCAGAACTGAAGAAAAGCTCCAATAACAAACAAACAAAGAATATTGCAAATTCTATCAAGAATACCTACATAAACTATTTAACTCCATACCCTGGACAGACTACAGCAGCATGACAAATTATATTCAGTATTACAATTTCTTTCGGCCATATATTTTTCCCTAATCTAAACTTTATTCATATTTAATTATTTGTAATTTTCTGCTTTCAACAATATTAAATTTCACTCTGCCAAACTCGAGTACCAGATATAAATACCCCACTTCTATTTAATGTGTAGGATTACTCCCAATTCTGTATATGTAGCAAGATCCAATAAAATAAGTTAGTCATTCTCTCTACATTACGTCATATCTTCTCTGCACACATAATTTGTTATCCATGATTATATCAAAATATCCTTTTAAATTCCATTCATATTAATTCTATTAACAATGAATGGCATATTAAATTAAATTTTTGAAGTCCATTTCTTTTAACACATCAATGTAAACATAAAATCTTTAAATGGATAGAATCGCCGTGTTGATTTACTGCCGCACATCGAAAACAGCCTGAAGTACGCACAACGTTACGTACATCCCATATCACATTCTTTATGCCAATAAGTTCTGAAGACTGTGGTGGTGTTTAGGGAACTTAGAATAGTCATAGAATAGACAAATGCAAAATTCGTGTACTTCGGTTCCAGTTTAGGTAGAAATTAAATGTGTCGTCATCAATTTGTCGTTCATCATGTTTCTTATTGTCTGCCAATTTGTTTATATACAGATTCTTAGCCGTACCTCTACCTATAAAATACATATCCTCAACACTATTTGCTGACATGCAGGCCTCACACTAAGATTTTTAATAACCCTCCACACTGTTAAAATTTTTCAGACATATTCCTGAAAAAAATTAGGCAACTAAACTGTAACTGCCTGAAAATTTCCAGTAGCTTAACTAATTAAAACCATCGACCTTGAAGTTTTCAGGAAAAGAAAAACTTAAAGCCTGAAGAGAGATTTGAACACGGGTTGTTTAGTTAGAAGTTCAGTGTCTTACTGACTGAACTAAACTGCCAGTGATAAGAAAACTCTAGATGAAAAGAATATAGAAGATCAAAAATACGTTGCCTTAAGCGCGAAAACATGAACAAAGTTACTCCCGTGACTTACATCACGTTTTAATAACTTTTGTATTTGTCAATTAGGAATTGCAAACCCGATTTACTGAGAACGTTTCTGCTAACAACATGATCAAGATGGCGGCAGAAAACACTTAATCATTAGATCACGATGAAACCTGTCACGAATCTTGGTTTAACAAAATATAGACACCGTAAGCATAAGTAAATCCTACCGCAAGTGTGTCACAGTGTTTCGAAGTTTCGACTTCTTTACAGGTCTTTCACAGCAATAACCGCAAATTCCTTCAGCTCTCTGCAAAAGAACTTAAACATATGCACCGAAATCCATTGTTTAACTCTTGCAAACAGTTTTCTACGGTGGTGTTGGTGCCCCTCTAATCAAGCATTGAAAGAATTAATATTGATAAAGCAACAGATCTTTAATTTTATTGTTCTTGAGAATTTTCAGGTATTGATACTTCTAACCTACTTTTCAGCAAAATTTTGTACATGAAAATTTACGGTATTGAGGTTGATGGAATGGCGGATGCCGCAAAATTTTGCAAAGTTCCAACAATCTCAACCGGATATTTATATCGTTTGGGAACGCTTCATGTTAGGAAGCCAATTTTGGGAGAAACTGAATAATGGATGGCGTAAAATTGAATAACATAATATAACTTGACTATTCTAAGCTGATCTATTTCCGTCAGGTACGTAACATGTCAAAGATCTATAACAAGGGAAGAAAACGCACCGTAACGCGAGTGGTGTGGGGTCACTTTCTAATTTTTACATTTCCTGCCGTAGTGACTTCCTATCCCGAGCTATTCAAGCTCGGAATATCTTACTTGTATCAGTGTTGGTAAAACACTTTCTTCCTCTTCCTTGTTTGATTTTTTAGCGACTGCATTACATTCTCGAGCGATATTTTTCTATAACAAAAGGTAACCGCTAACGTAACATTGTTACTATGTCTTCTTTATGTAACAAATTAATTTAAGATTTATACTGCACAACAATGCAAACGCCACGCCAGAAGGTCTCCACTCAACCCCAAAATTTATAACAGCTCAAATCTGCCGTAGTAGACTATTGTAAATTATTTATTCCATAAACCATTCTCGGTATTCAACAATTAATGTCATCTGTAGTATGTCCTATCTCCAAGTATAAAGAGTTTTTACTATGTTATAATGGTATAGTTTCTCCCTAAATAAAATTACTGCACATTAATTGATGGGGCCACGGCACCTCTGGCACCACCCATGCGCACGCCTATGAATCACGCTCACATGCAATAGCAATAGAAGGCAACTAGCAGATAACGTAATAGCTGCCGCTGCTCTTATCAGCTGTGGCACTTACAACACTCTCCAGGTCACTCCGTACGTCACATTCATTACTACGACATCTTCCGTCGCGATTTCGTACTGTTTCCAATGTTCTAGGCAGTTCTAGTGTTTTCCAGTTTGTTAGGCGTGGTACTTCCAACATTTTAACATCCCAAACGCAATTATCAGATTTTTGGCCTTTACATCATTATCCATTTCCAGTCTTTAATTTATTTCTGTCCAATGTGGCGGATTTTTTTCGTGTTTGTGGTACAAGTGGATATTAGTTGAAAACCTCACAACCACTTCAAGGTCTTCACCATCTGCGAGGGCCTCTAGTTGTTTTAAAGTTGGTAGAGTGACGCAAGATCGTTTGTCCCTTACGATCTTACGCCGGAGAACCAACTGACTCACAGAGCATTTGGTCGACTGTGTGTACGCGACTATTTGATTGACACTAGAATTTAGGGCTGAGAACGAATCAACGACCCTCTCAAACATGGTGTACTTTTGACACAAGTGCAATCAAATAGGTCGGTGTGTTCCAACAACGCCTGAGGGCTCCTGATAGGGCTTTTTGACATTGTCATTGTTGAATTACTTGTGAACGCGTGCATATGGAGAACATTCCAGGTTCATTCCACAAAATGTTTGAAGTAGCAAAGAGGGAGAATCTGGCATCGAATAATTATTAAACTCGATAAAGTTGTTTTAACTAATCGTCTCCACGATTTGCTGTCAACAATTTGATTGTTATTTTTTTTATTTTTATGGGTGGTAACAGATGATTGTTATAAATCTTTATTGTTATCGTTATATTGAATACCTATCATTTATTTGCACTGTCGTATTGTTGTCTTATCTTCTTTCGAACCTACCGGCTACCTGGTCAGAGCAGAGAACTTGAAAAACATATACTCTGAAACATTGTTCCTAAATCGCTGTGAACACCCATTACAGCTCGCAGGTTTCCTTGAGAAGAAAAGGAAGATTTTTCATAGATATCAGTACATTTAAGGAAGACTCGAATTCCAAGTATTTATAATTCCAAGCGATTGTATAGATATTAGTGATGGGTTCACGATATTTTGATACTACCGATACTTGCAAAGTATCGGTATCGGTCGATACTTCAACATATGGAGTCGATACTTCGATATTTTTGAGACTAATATCTTTATCTGAAAATAATCCCATGATAGAACGTTAGGTCTATAGCTTACATCTTAAAGGTTCTTGAATTTGAATTTTATGGGATTTAGGCATCTATGGCTCAGGACAGAGTTAAAATATAAATTATAGAAAGTAATACTCTTACTTATTAATTTTAATTAATGTATGTATTATTTAATATTGAAAGACATTGTGAAAACAGTATGGAATATCAAATATCGAATATCAATATAGTTAGAAATAAGTATCGGTATCGGGTATTGAGAAATTCTGGTATCGACCCATCTCTAATTTATATAATAATTGTTTTTATTTAAATATAGTATATCACTTACATTGTAGAAGAATATTGAATAAAGTAGCAAGTACCGGAGGTCAGCAATAAGTACCAGTATCGAGTATCGAAGAATTCTCGTATCGACTCATCTCTATGTTACTTTTAATTACATATATATCATTTCCATTTTAATATTAAAGAAAGTATCGAGTATCGAAGGACAAAAATAAATATCGGTATAGGGTATCGAATATTGATAAATTCTGGTATCGACCCATCTCTAATAGATATACAATAATATTATGTGTTAGAATCTAAGCACATTACATCATTAGTAGGGAAAAAAGTTTTGAAGGGTGTGCTTTAGTTTCTATTGCTGTGTTACCTCATATCTATCTTCAGATTTTGACCTTCTTAACATTTTAACATCGTTTTTTATATCATGAAAAAAAGCCTCCTTGCACGAAAAGGGAACGTTTCCAACAATCTTTGATTCTGCTAGAATTAACTTCTTGCTCAAACGATTTTTCACATCTGCCCATTTTAATGTTATTTGAAAGAATAGTTCCTCTACAATGCGTTTCAGACAGGAATATTAAATATGTATCCAATAACTTTACTTATACTAAAGATCTTTTTAACGCGGGAAAAATTACTATCCTCACATTGTAGTTTCAGCTAACAAGCCAGCTATCAGAGCCAGATTTTGATGAAAATTTGTATGTAGGTACAGTGCCTACGTAAACATTCACAGCCAAAATTATAGGTGCTGTTGTCAAGAAATAACGACAGCGCAACCTGAGAAAGATGGAACGTAGAGAGCAAGTAAATCGAATACAGAGTACGGAAAACGCCTTTTCTTTTATAAACTGTTATATATGTTGAAAGGAAATGCTTATTAATGAATATTTGACAGAAGGTGATACATGTGGATGGTATGACGACAATGACCGCCATCTTCAAAGCGGCCATTTTGACTGTTTCAATTTTTTAAAATAGTAAGTGGGTCATATGAATATGAATCTGTGCTGGAATGTTCCAAGACATCCAATGATGAAGTTAGTTTTGGTATAACTCTAATCCTGTACGACAAAATGACACGTGAAATTGACCTGGAGAACGTGTCAGTAGAGTGACGACTTTTTTTGTTGAAACAGTTGAAGGAAAAACAAACGGCTACATAAGATGTACCGTTATGTTGGAAAGTATGATCCTCATGGTCGCAATATGAAGTACACTATAAAATTTTAAATACACTAGCGGAAGATGAAGTCCCAATTTCAAGAAGGCATAATGCCGTATTGCTATGTAAAAGTGACATTCCCAAGGTCAATTTTGCGTGTCATTTTGTCCTACATGATTAGAGTTATGGCAAAATTGCCTTCGTCGTTGGGTTTCTCACAACATTTTAACACAGACTGATGTATCACACGACCCACTTGCTATTTAAAAAATTTGAAGCATAGTCAAAATGGCTGTTTTTAAGATGGCGGTCATTGTCGTCATACCCTCCAGAATGTATCACCTCCTGTCCCGTATCCATTAAAAAGCCATTTGCTTTCAATATATGTAACAGTTTGTAAAAGAAAAGGCGTTTTCCGTACTCTGTATTCGATTTACTTGCTCTCTGCGTTCCATCTTTCTCAAGTCTCCCTGTCGTTATTTGTTGACGACAGCTCCTATAATTTTGGTTATGAAGGTTTACCTAGGCACTGTACCTACATACGAATTTAATTTAAATCAGGCTCTGACACCTGACGAGTGTTCCTAGTAAGATTGTTTTACATTCACAGAATTCTTCAAAGAGCTGAGCGACATCAATATGATCCTGAATATCAAACACTTCAACTGATGCTTCAAAATCTACAAATCTGAATTCCTGACTTCCTAGAGAAAAGCTTTAACAACATTAAACATTTTTAGTTGCACTGAAATCATAATTTTTGTTGAAATATGCCAACAAGTTGAATAAAAAATTACATTTTCGCGGCCATTTTAAAATGATTTTTAATAGTAAAGTAAAATAACGGAAGAAAGTATCTTGTGGGTGAAATCAAAACGTAAAATTAAATGAAACAAGCTAAGTAATGATATTATAGACAAAAGCAAAGCGTCCCCGTATAATATCAAATCTTCTTTTAACAACTAACCCCCGCAAAATAGAGTCAACGTCATAGTTCCCCCCCCCCCCATCTTTCAGGCGATGAGAAATCCAAAGGTGTATGAATCATCTCTACCTGACTTGTAGTTCTTGAGATCTAGGGTACTAAAATTTTGTTAAAATGCTAAAACTAATAAACTTTTTTGGCCATCATATTTAAGCTGAATTTTTGACCTTTAGGTATCCCAAGCTCAGGTATTTGTACTTCCGTCTAGCACACTTCTTGAAGATGCACTACACTTTCAGAGTATTTAGTATACTGAATTGTAGTAAAAGTTCGTTAGAAATCAGTTAATTTCAAATAAAACAATCTTTTTTAAGTAGTAAAACAAATGATTTTCGTGCAGATTCGGTTTATTGTGGCACGTAACGTAACTGTATAACTAAACTCTTGCTATATCCTTTATTTTTAGCTTTGGAATCCATAACCAAATGTACCTCACTAGTACAACTTGTCTTCAATGTATTTTGTACTGCACACACTTTACCAATTCACATATTATACCCTGCATTTTCTTCAAATTTGTGTCTTTCCTGCTATTACTATTTTGTTTGGAGATATTAGGTTAAATTTGATCCAGTAATTGGGTCAGGCTGAGGGGATAACGGACTGGTGTAGATTGCTGACTGCTGTTCAAAAACGTTTTGTTCTGTATAGTTTAGTTTAAGATTTAAATGAACTCACTAATTACGTATGGAACTTATGCCCCTTACTTACTAATTTTTCGTTAATTTTTAATGAAGGACAAGGGAAAAGTAGTTCCTTTAGCATACAAATTTAAATTCTTCCTCTAAGATACTCTTTGAATGTATCTCCAAATTTACTCTTCTCCGCCAAACTATTAGGATTTGTGTAGAGGTCACAATATTAAAAAAAAAAAACACTAAGTAATGAAAATAAATCTGATGCAATATACACTATATCTTCCATGTGGACATTAAAACAGAATTGTTCAAACTGAAGATTTATTTGGAGCAGAGAACTCTAAACAGTTTCTTTACTTGTTAATATTTGAAATACAAAATAACTGGCAAATTCGGATAAACTTACCTATTCTCTAAGATGGGGAAATCAGTTATAGGAAAATCTTTTCAACTTCCCAATATTTTACATTTAAATATGAATAGTTTTGAGGAAGACTAAGAACAACAATAACTGGAATTAGATTTCTTTCTTGCGTTCTTTCTGTTTGGATTACACTCAACAACCAGATAAAGCTAGCCAGTAGAAATTTGCTTGTCAACTTAGGATGATACTAAGATGGAAGATCAGAAGTTATCGTTAATCCCACTAGATATTGCCAGCAATGAATGTCCCAGTTGACCTGCCGTTGCAGTTCTCCCCACCCAATGGCAACACTGATCTTTCCTCCCTATGCTGTACCGTTCGCGATCCATAAACATGGGCTTCCTATGTACTAACACCCTCAGACCCTGGTATAGAGCTTGTCCCGATTTTCTTGAGCAGAAGGGTGGCAACCCTGCTGCAGGCACCTATTTTCAGCCGGAATAGGAGGGAAAAGGATGTGAAAAAGAATTCGGTCATGGCCTAGGTTGATCCTGGCATTAGTCTCTTGTTTCTGAGGAAAAATCCTGGGAAAACTGCAGTCACAGTGAATTCAAACGCAGCACCTTCCGAAAGCGCACATACGAAATCCCTTTAGGCGTGGGTATTCACAATATCATATGCATTACGTATACATTATAATAATATATATGTATTGTATACATAATTTATACTACTATTTTGTGGCACATAGTACTAGTCTACTTGGCCCCGCCTCTAATCCGACGATTTCTCTTTTCTGCACCAGCAGATTAGCGCCACGCACACAGCTATAATATAAATTCAACATGGGCAGCTGATGCAAATTCGAACCATTTCAAATGTATGCATTAGTATGACATTATTACAACATAAGTTGATTGAGAATTTCTCTGTATATTTTAACTGCATTGTTGCACAACATACGCAACAATGACTATAGGATCTCAAAGGGGTACGGATAAACGGACCGTCTTATTATGAGGACGTCGGGTTAGAGTAGTCCGAGTGTAGTAGAAGTCGTGGGTTCGATCTCAGCGGCCGACCATCCTGCTGAGGTTTTTCCAGAGATTTTCTTCAGTCACACCAGACAAATGTCGGGATGGCACCTTCAACATAGGCCCTGGCCGACACGTTCCCGAATCCTTTCCCCTCCCCTATCCCAGCTTGAGCTTTCGTTCTAACGGAGTAAAATGTTTCTGAGGACAGGGCCTACTGTTTCTGTGGGATCCAAACCAAGCTCATGTTTGAATCCGAGGCAGAGTGCGGGTTGACAGGTCAACATGCGTTCGCACTCCCGATGAAAGATGTCCTTCCCCACCACACCATTGATTTTCACGATAATTAGATTATAGTGCTTCACCTCAAGCTCCAGTTATTAGTAGTAAATGGTGAAGCACACCCTTATCATGCTCTCTATGTCCATTTTATTACTAATCCAAATGTATTTTACGTAAATATACCCTCTATATCATCATCATCATTCTACCTATAGTATCAAACCCCGAATTTGTCCTAAATTATTTTAAATTTTAGATAAAAATTTAGGAGTGTGGAAATGCTTTACTTTCGTGTTCAACTTACTTTTATTATAGGCTTACATAAATATAAACTATTCACTAAAATTGGCGTAAATGCTCAGAAACTGCCTTCATATAGTCGTACCAAAAATATAACTACTACCGTAACATAAAAAACTACTTTATAGCAGAATTCTTACCGTGTATGAAAAGTACACAAGGAGAAATATGCCAAAAGATGGCAGCACATACTAGTAAGTTACACTGATATCAATGCAGTGTAAACTTTCCATTGGACAGTACAATCCAGATATTTAATGATAACACGCTTTTTTCATAAAATGTGACTTCTAGGAGGATCATTTTGGTTTTGTAGTAATTTATTTATTTGTGTTGTTTTTATTTATCGGCATTTATCTACTTATTAATAGATGCACAGGTATACCAAGTGCCATTTTTATTTCTATGTTAAAACAAATACCACAACAAAAGATATTACTAGCAGTAAATGAAGCACAAATCATTTTTTTATCATCTAATACTAATTACATAGTAAACGCTATTTTCACGTAATAAGAAAACAGCAATTAGGACGTGACATCTATGGGAAATCCTGACACTAAGATACTAATATTGTTGGTACAATAGCCACGCGTACAAGCAGAACTACTCTACTTACCACATAACCGTTAAATGTTTAACCGCGACATTCACATCGTCTCTGTGATAGCTAACACCAACTGAATACTTCAATATTTGATGTCATATTTAATATCTCGGATATGTTACATCATGCATGATAAATGCTATTCTGAATTTTTACGACGTAGGTTAAAACACTTTTCTGTTCAAGGAAGGATAATTTGTAAAACAACTGAGACATGTAAAAAGAGAAGTTTGTATTTTAGAAGGTTCATTAATACTCTTTCTAAAGCTAGAATATTAATCACAACACACCAGACCACAACACAATCCCCTTTCGCTTTGCATAGCAATAATAATCTAAGCCAAGTTCCTACTCTGTAGACTACCCACCTGGCACTCATGTATTGCGGGGTAATCTATATTTCAGAGTTTAAACATCCAAGCCGTCAACTCGACGGGCAAAAAGCATTAGTTTCCTCAGCCTCTTGTGTGAGACTGTAGCATTAATTAGGAGGCTTACAACAGCTTTACATTGAAGTCTTCCAAAAGCATATAAATTTCAAAGTTGAGCTTAAGTATGTCAGAGTTGCCATCTGGTGATGCCACGTGAGTGCTTTTTTTAAGTACTCTGAGAGAAATGGCGCAGGTATTTAATTCAAAGTAACATATTTGTTTTTGAAACAAAACTTTCAGAATATACAAAGAATGAAGGATTAAAGTACAATATATGACTGCTATATTTTATAAAACAAAG
>JAGDQP010023786.1:0-21537 GCA_022664845.1 Lepisma saccharinum | reverse complement strand
AATAATAATAATAATAATAATAATAATAATAATAATAATAATAATAAATCACAGCCATATTCAATCCACTAGTGGATGAGGCCTCTTCCCGAAGGAGGAGTTGGTCTACTGCTCCCACGCTGACCAGACAGGTTGGGAGAGGAAAGCCGAAGCTCTCACTGTGATTGCCACTGTCTTTCATTCACAGCAGCTCCCCAACTGTCCTCACGATGCTGGGTCAACACCGAAATTTTTTAGCCCCCATCGGGAATCGAACCCGGGACCGCTTGCACTGAAGTCGAGCGCGCTACCGATTAGGAGCTCAAGGCCTATATATATAGGAGCTCAAGGTGTGTGTGTGCATGCGTCACTGTCTGAATCATGAAGAGGAGCAAGTTATATTTATTTATTAATTAATTACATACGATTACAGGACGTTCATTAGACTACAGTTTACTATTTTCTTAATATAAGACACAATTAATTTATGGCGTACAATTTTATTAAACAGCATTTTCTGGCTAGTTAGGATGTTTTCCTCCTAGTAGCGCTATCGATTGTAATAGCAAAGCAAGAAAGTACACAGCAAGTTATCGCTGTGCTAACATGTGAAAAAAAAATAACTGGCATAAGTTAGTTTCGTTATTTAGGTTTGTATAAAAGAAATTATTTTTAAGTTATTGTGGTTACGTGAAAAGAAAAATGAAATTTCCGACAACCCTACGAAATAGCCACTTTACCCTAGGGGACAGGGCAAAGTAGCCACTGGGTACCCGATATAAAAAAAGAATTGTTTGACAGCATTGTAAAGAATATGAATGTGTATTTGATAACATGAAAGCAATATTTATCATTCAATACAAAGGCTGTGAAATTTGTTAGTGTATTTGAATCTTACTTTGTAACTTAAAGTGTTCAATTTTTCAATACAATTAAATTGTGCAATTAATTCAACTTTATTAGCATTGAAAAATGTTTAACAAAATGTTGTTAGCTAGGGCCTACACACAGATGAAATCATCGTCGTCTTCACCCGGCACAAGCCTCGTAAAGCTAAAGATAAAATGAACTGTATGGGCGGTAACAGCACTGTGGCTTACGCCCTTCCCGACCACAAACCTCGTGTGCACAACGTAGACAACTTGAGCATCTGATCCACCCTTCATTGACCCTGGACGTAGAAAAATATTCCCCACAGAACACTCAGCATCACTGACGTCACTGTCATTAGAGTCATCAAGCAAACCACGAGTAGTAACTTGCGATTTCGTTTTCTCCTTAACGTTTTTCTTATATACATTCTTCTTCTTCTTATCCTTCGCTTCTTTTTGTAATTCTCCTTTGGTTTTCTTCAGTCTTTCTTTTTTCTTCCGCTTCTTCCATACTGTTAGGAGATCAGTTTTGTAAGGGCTTTCAGCTTTTTGGTGATAGGCCTAATAGTAATTCAGTAAAAGTCGCATCAATATTCTTTGAAATAACTTTTTGTCAATATTAGGTAAACTAAAACTCATTATATCGATTCATATAATTGATTAATGTAATAAAATATAATAGATTCAATATATATTAATTTAATTTATTCATTACTATAATCGATTCATATCAGGCCCAGTAGATTCTCCATAACAAAGCGGCAGAGTGGCCATGGTTAAGGGCGAAGTAGCCACAGCCCTGACAACTCTGCCCTCTTTGACGCCATTACATAAATGCGACTCTACATGCTACACAACTAACCCTACCTCTTACTTCGACACATACATTTGAAGTTTAGCTCACATTGTTTTAAAGGGTTACTCCTAATCATATATATTAGCAACAAGTATTTCGTTACAATAATTATTGCAATACGCAGCAAGTTGAAAAACATGAAAAGTTCTAATAATTTTCCAACAACTGATCAGAAAAACTCCGAACGTCAGTATGACACTGCTGGCGATCTAGCGGAGTAGTTGAGGCGTTTGCCGCTTCGTGGCAGCACCGCACGGGGAGCAAATAGCCAGTAGCCACTTTTCCCGCCCTAGCCACTTTGCCCACCCTTTCCCTAAATGTTGTTGATTTCGGTTATACAATATAATGGATGTGCTTTTAATGCTGATTCAACACAATAGTTAGCACTATCATAGTGGTGAATCACCGAAATCACACAGCAAACTGTGATAACAAAAAAGTTATGGTCTCCTCTGGACACCGAATAGTGTTTAATTAACACAGTCAATTTTGTTTGTATTGTACCAAATTCGCCATATATGGAAAGGTGGAAATTCCCAGGAACCTATACATACTTCGCCGAAGCCTTATTTCTTTCCTACTTTGTAGGGGAGAACTTGCTAATTGTTTGCTGAACGATAGAAAATAATTTCAAACATATAGAAAAATTGAAATCATCATAATTTTCAAATTAACTTAATGGAATCTGAACATCAGAACAGAGTACAACATTTTTCAACAGTGACTTCTCAGAAACGCCGGATACTAACATATTCAACATCTTTGAATAGTCAGGATTATGACATGCCTGGGATGTTAGAGCTCGTTGTTCATTATAATAGAAATTAATGTGGTGAAATCAATGACTATTAGGGCAGCGTTGGACTTATGTCCGCGAGGTCCCGGGTTAAATTCCCGGCTGAAGTCCCACTTTTCGGCGTGCACCCAGCGTCGTGAGGTAAACTGGAAAGTCACGTGAATAAAGACGTGATGGCCACTCGGTCTAGAAAGCCTCTAATACGCCTGTTCGTGGCCAGGTGGCGCGCAATGCTGACCACACTGCCGTCAGTCAGGTGGACACAGTTCCACCAACCTCAGACAGATGGCGTTGGGGCAGGCTCAGAATCTATCGGTCTGTAACGCCTGTGGCTATTTTTTTTTTAAATCAATGACTATTAGATAATTTGAAGTCACAAAAACTGAGATAGCATAACATTATCAGACATAGAGGACTTTCAATAACTCAGGCAAATTTAAAATGGTGAGTGATAGCACTTTTATCAGATCTTGTGTTGGATGTCGAAGATTACAGGAACAGCATATTTTAACGAACATTAATAGATAATTTATGTGCAAGAATTCCTATCCAAGAAAAGGTTCGCTAGGTAAATTTTCTGTTCTGCATTCTCCCAGCATCATCCAATCCATTCGGCTTGAACAAATATTATCTAAAGACATTTCAAAAATTCAGATTCGCTTTGAGCCCTTGGTAATCAGCTCAATTTAATATACATATAGTAAAAAATAATCGACAAATCACAATCAACAGTGACATTTTAGAAAATGACTTGGATAATTCTTAAGAATATGTGTCAAATGAAGTAATCCATAATTTGAAAATATTTCTTATTGATGAGAAATTTGAAGTCCTGGTCTATGCCGGCGTACGTTAGTTACCTTCAGATATCTCAACTAAACGAATTAGCTTCAAAATGAAATAATTCATTTCATTCATGTTAATGTTAGATGAGTCGCTTTGCGAAATTTCAGTGTTTATCCTTGATTTGTTCAGTATTTTTACAAACGAAAAAATATTTTTTTAAAAGATTATCCTACGATTGGCTTACTCCTGCTTTTTAAACTTTGGAAATAAATGCGTGTGTGTGCGTGCGTGAAAGAAGGGGAAGGAGACTGACTGACTTCTATTCGTGTTTTTACTTTCGATGTTTTCACATTGTTTGTAGATATAAATTGGCGTTGTGATTACATACATTGAAATACTTATGATTGAGGAAATGTAATAAAGAAACCCAAATAGATTCTTTTGGAATGCATGCAGTGAAAGGCATAAAAACATATATATCAAATATATGAAAATCCAATTGTGTATTTGGTATAAAATCTGAAATCCAGGGGGGGGCAAGTGCCCCCCCACCCCTTCCTGGCCCTCCCTGCCAACGTCCTTGTGTGCGTTTGAGAAATCAGATTCATGGGTCTTTATCTTCCTCCTTATAAACCAAATTTATCTGGAAATATAACTTCCATAAATAATTTTGCATTTTGCGTGTCAGACTCTCAGTGGTTCTTTCAAAGCTTCTTAAAGCCACAAATAGCACTCTGTCGCCCATATTTCATTCACAAGAGCTCTCTTTAGCACTCTTCTTTTTTTAATTGATAAAATGTCTCTGGAATATAAATATCTCTTGCGAAACTCTCTGTCTGTTTTGCACATGGTTATTTCAATCTATCCTCCTGTCATCCTAAGGCGACTGCTTCTATAATTATGTACAATATATAGATACAAATTAAAATCACTTTTATTAAAGTAGGCTAGGTTCGACCAGTAACTAGTTTGCTCAAAGAAAAGTACCATAAACAAATATTAACTAATTCTATGCCTTACGGAATTCCAGAGTTAATCGCCGCAATAACAAACGTTCACAGGTTTCATCATGAATACCTCGAAGATCCCTTCTAATCTAATATTGTCCTCTGAACGACATCTCGGTCGTTCCAACGGGCTCTTTCCCTCCGGCTGCCCAACCACGATGAAATATGACTAATTTTGTTTTTCTCCCATTCGAGCTACCGTACATGGCCTCTCCATCTTACCAGTGATTATTTCATTATTTTTACAATATCAGGTGACTCGTAGTCTATGGAGTTCATTATGCAGTCTCCTCCATTCTCCGGTCATCTCATCCTATATATTTTTTTCTCAAATCCTTATTTTCAAACACCGCAATTTATGTCCATTTGCCACAGTTGTACTCAAACTTTTGCAACCATAAAGTAGTACCATACTGGCGGAATAACGGTTCTATAGGAGCATCTGGACTGAATAGAAACGTACGTTGCCAGACGATAAGTGACGTTTCCTTTCGTGACGTCGTTGCTTCTTTGCTACATATGTATACATATGCTCCCAACTATTTAAACTTGTTTCTCTATGCTACTTTTATTCCTATTTCTCCCCCCCCCCCCTCCCTCGGTGCTTGTTACCACCTTTTTTCTTCTTTTTTTTAATGTTTACCTGTAGACCTATCTCCTCGCAAGCTTCTACTACGCGTAAAATATTGTAGAAAACAAAGAATTAGTTCAAGTTTTCAACGTTAGTCGCTAATTGTCCTCTTTCATTCTTATAGTCGCGTGTTCTAATGTAAAGTTAACAAATAGTGGAGACAAGGCCCCACTTGTTTCAATTCGCCGAGAATCTCGAAATTATACTATCACCTATACGTATTTGGTTTACGGGGCCGCTGTCGAGACATGCTCACTAGTTAAACAACAGACTTTTTCCGGAATCTCAAATCGTACCAGGATAGAAATCAATTTTACCTTTTGACAACCCTATGCTTTCTTAATATCAATGAATTGGTTAACTGTTCCATTGTATTTCAATTTCTTCTCTACTATTTGTCTGAAAGCGAAAATCTGATTTAGTGTAAATCTTTTTTTTTTTTTTCTAAATCCACATTGGTGATCTCAAATTATCTTCTAGGTTGTAGAGTGCAACTTCGGAAACTGTTACACTTTAGTTTCTCTAGGTTATTAAAGTATAATCAGCGTTGTCAGAAAGTTGTGTTTTTCTTTATTTATCCACGGATAACACTCACTCGTGTTACCAATACTTTGTAATATGTTGAAATAACAAGATTCCACAGTCATATTTACCGCTCTTTTTATAAGCTGGAGTTTACTTTGGAAGCTCTCCTTTCTCCATACAGCATTTATTAGTTTATCTAATGTGTAGGTGCAAAAGATCTATCAGCTTTTATTTTATGCTAAGCTCTTTGGGTAACTTTGCCTTAGGTCGAATGGTTAATGATGAGGGAACTTGTGGAATGAATAAAGTGAGAAGAAACGGGAAACCCTACCCACATAGCGTATGTACACCACAAAACCCACATGGCACAAGCCGGGATCAAACCGACCCCACACACCAGAGGTGAGCGCTCCACCACTGAGTCACCGCTGCTCCCCGTTTTTTGGTGTGCATTAGGATTGCGAGCAACACAAAATGGAACTTACTGGACTGTGCAGAATCACCATTTTTCTCTTAGGAGATAAATCCAATGCCGTCACAAGTCCTGAGGTTTAGAGTCGAAGAACTGTAGTACAGCAGTTACCACAGCCTTTGCATCACGAAGAAGTTTCTGAACAAAGCGTTCTGCAGAGCGAAATATGTGGTAGTCTCTAGAGGTAAAGTCAGGAAAATACGGTGGGTAGGATTAAACCGCCCTACCAACGTCTATCATTTTTTTTTTACGGGTAATGACAGCAGCATGTGGCCTGTCGTTTTCATGGTGGATGACGACTCCTTGCCTATTTGACGAGGGCTGGCCACTTCAATCCCAATGTTGGTCCAGCTGTTAAGTGGCATTAATGATTGAATCAAGTTCAGGCAGTCCCAGTAACTTCCACACACTTTACATCACCTTCTTGGTATGAAGTTCTGGTTTGGACGTCGGTGGAGTAGATTCTGAAACGCGACACAGTCCTTCGATGTATACGTTCCGGTACCCGTGACAATGCGTGGAAGGCAAGGAAACACAGCGCGCGCCTCCCGCTCAGTTGCAACTTCCAAGTAGCTGATCTGGAACCTAACGATCAACTTTTGTGGTAACACTCGGCAATTCGAGCAGTCTTTCAACTGTCCTGTGTACTTGGAAGATTTACGCTAATTCCTCTATTGTTGGAATCCAAGTTGTTTCGTATGTCTTGGTGGAGATCCCCTTCGGAAAATACTGATGGACCGTGGTTGATTTTGACTTCACCACTGATGGACCGCTTGTATCTCTGTCCCTTAATTATCGAAACCACCGACATGTGTTATCGTCAACTGCATTTTCACCAGACACTTGTATGTGTCAGGCTGCGGTCGCATTCATGCCTTTATCGAACTAAAAAGTAGTCTGATGTGCTCCTTATCGGTCTCTATTTCACGGACAAGATACGTTGTCCCTGTCTGCTCATTTCTGTGCTTGTTCTAATGTTCCGCCGAGTACGTCGCTACCGACTCACACACACTAGCAGTGCCATCTGTGAGCTCAGTTCTCCGCTAACCTGTTACATGTGAAAACAGGTAGAATGTTTGCAACCTACCCGATAGTTCCTTGAGTAGCACCATTTGTCCATCTTTAATTCGGCTGGGATGTTGACAATTGAGAACATTGCCGGAAGATGGGCCTAAGTGCCCATTTTCCGGCATTCGCTTTAAACGATCCGCCGTTTTTTTTTATACATGTCCTGCAAATTTCAAGTCAATATCTTTACTCGTTAGTTTGGTAGAAGGAAATATGTAGAAAAGTTTCCGCAAGTGAAAACTGTCGTCTTGCTTTCGGACCCTGCTGGCGGACAAAACCTCAACTCGACAATGATCGATTTGTTGATGGTTCAGCAATGGGTTTGATGTAGAACTTATTCACATGCTTTGTCAGAGGCCAATCATTTACATAGTGCGACAGAAAGATTGGTCTAGTCAGATCACACATAAAAATAAGTGAATTAGACCGTCACCGGAAAAAAATATATTCTTTTCGCTTCAAAGTGAATGGTAAAAATTAGTGCCATAGCTAGAACGGTGTTTAAAATGTTTTGGGCGGTCACTTTGAATCCAAGATGGCGACTTTTTTAAAATGTTGCAATATTTTCCTGAACTACTCTTGATAATACACCTTTATGCCAAAGTTTGTATTTTTATCGCAGTGTTGAAAATGTTTTCTGGCGGCCATTTTTAATCCAAGGTGGTGACTTTTCAAAATATTTTCCTAAACTACTCTTGATATTACACCTTTCTGCAAAATTTCATATGTCTAGCTCAAACAGGATTGAAAATGTTTTTGGCGGCCATTTTGAATCTAAGATAGTGACTTTTTCAAAATGTATTTTCCTACTCTTGATAATACACTTTTATGCCAAATTTGGTATCTCTAACTGAAACAGTATTGAATAATAATTTTTGGAGCCCGCCATTTTGGACCCAAGATGGTGACCTTTTCAACATTCTGTAATGTTTTCTTAATCTACTAATGATGATGTACCGTCATAACAAATTTTGTTTTCCTATCTCCAGCCATTTAGGCTGTGTATTTTATGAAAAATTCATTTTGGCGGTTATTTTTGATTCAAGATGGCGACTTTTTTCAACATTTTGTAATATTTGCTTAATCTACTGATGATGATGTACCATCATGCCAAATTTCGTTTTTCTAGCTCCAGTCGTTTAGGCTGTGGCACCATGAAATATTTGACTGCCGGAAAAAGGGCACACAACATGCATACACAATTTCCACGCAAACTTTGAATTCTATCAGGTTAGTTAAGCTTTCAAATCTGATTCTATGAGCTTTATACTTGTATCAACGACATAAATATTCTTTCACAAACTTCTTGGCACTATTCAACCTAAATCTTTACCACCTGTTTACCAAAAATGCGTTTTTTGCGTTATGTGCCCTTCTTCCGGCAATGTCCTCAATATCTGGTGGTTTGAATTTTTGCAATTTCGACCTTGATCTCGCTAAGAACGGGTATCCACGGTCCTGCGGTGTAATTTCAAACTCATCTGCTTGTTTTCCGGTGTGTTCATTAAGAAGTTTGTCGAAATAAGTTCCACACATCGAAACCTGTAGTCATATCTGGTGGAAGCTCATATTTACTTTTAGTCATCCATAGCCTCGGTGATCAGCTTTTCTTTAACGAGTTTACCACTTTTTATATTGTCTTTGCGCCTCGAAATCAGTTATGTGCACACACCACAACTTTCCAGGAGAAACGAAAAACATGATCAACGTTTCATGGGGTAACGCCACAATTTGTTTTATGATAAAGCTCTATGTGCTTACACTTCGCTGCTTTTTCACAGACGTCAATTCTGGCGTTGCAGTACACAGCGGTTTATCATAGTCTTTTTGTAACAACAGCGACACTAATTAGGTATTCAAGTATCAAATTTTAAAGAGACTATTATCAATGACTTTCTGCACTGTCATTTTGGTCTCATTTTTTACAAAAATATCACACAGTGGGTTTCCGAGGCGCAACGATGATATATCGATATTATGTTATTTGATTACAGTTTTCCTTATATCTTGAACTCGTTTTTTGTTTCTAAACTTGCGTATGATGTTAAGTTTTGCACTACTGTGGTGGTTTGCACTTCCATTGGTTTTATTCTAGACATCGCTGTCTTTCTTCTTGTCGTTTCTCAAAGTTTAAGGGATTCATCGAGGTGTGGTTTCTTGCAGTTTCTTTTCATCTACTTTTTTTCTGCGCCCTTGGCTGTGTCACGAATTGCCTCCCACGTTTATTTCAGAGCAATTTCAATATTATTACCCTAGTTTGCCAAGGTCCAAAATTAAAAAAACAACTAATAGTTAGGTAATGTAATAAATCTCAATAAAGACTTTAGAAACATTATTTTTATTCACTAAACAGAACAACTCTGTAATTAAATAAACATGTACAATAATTAGAGAAACTTTGGTTTTCATAACGAAACTTGTTCATGATATAAATACAAGGATTATTCCTTTTTTAAAATTTTCATTCTTGTACAAAATATTTATCTCCATATGAGTCCAGCTCGATTTTAAAAACATGGCGCTAACTTCATCAACAACATGATGTGAAATTGAGTATGTTATCATTACCTTCACGCACACTCAAATATATACAATACACATATCTATCATACATTACACGCAAACAAACATCTTCAGCATTCGCTATGAAAGAATAAATCACTAAGCGTTATAAAATTGGAATTCGGAGCTCTGAACACACATTCTCCACTAATTTGAAAATTCGTTAATTTATGAAGCAAAATATATCTAATGTACTGAAATATTCACAACGATTCTGACAGGACGAAGGTGGATAAGCCTGTATGACAATATCTAACAATTAAAATAAGTCTCCTTTAAATCAAATGTTGATTCACACTGGTATTTATTTCTTACGTATGAGAAATGTAACAAAATTTATTTTCTTATTCTCAGTTTCCCTTAGCTCCTTCACAAAGCACACTCTTTTATCAAATTTGTTACAACCAGTCTCCAATTAATACATATTAAGATTTACTTGCTGATATTGCACAAGATACAAAGCGTCAACGACCAAGTACTTTGGTAACACTGTATATTCCTTCATAATACAGAAAGAAAACTATTTCCGCATTGAATACCAATACTTTGACTTTAAAAACCCTAGAATAACTACCTACTTCCATTATTACAACTTGTTACGTTAATTCTTTGGTAATCTTCCGGGAAATTACTTCATATGAAGGCCCAGAGATGATCAGACCAGAAAGCCAATTTCCATTATTACTGGTTTTAGCTTTTAACTGTGACTGAATGGTCATTATTTAATATTTCTCAAATACGGACAAACAATACGAGAAGTTAGAAATGCGTCAACACCTAGACGGTTTCAATTAATCAGCTGTTACGAAGCATGTAAATGATACAATAATTAATAAACATTGTATTATAGCGGTCACTATTGCTCACTTACCATGAAATTAAGGAATATCTGGGCACAATTTAATAGTCACATAAATACTACAATGTAAATAGCCAATGGACGGTTTGATAAACGCAATGTATACTTAAAAACAGTTAAAAAGCCATGACTGAATTTAAACGTGCTACATTAAACTCAATCCAACTGAAAAAGCTGAAAATTTCCTTAAGCGTAGAAAATTAACTTCTACGCTTAAGGAAGGAACTCAAATGAAAGGAATATACAGGGATACCGAAGTACCTGGTCGTTTTCTGCGTTCCGACATTTCAGAAAACGCTTTGTATCTTTCTTTTAATAGGTTTAAAACTCACGAAAATATAAAATTCCACTCGCTCGATGAAGTGTAAATTTGTCTCTCATGCACACACAAGAGCTAAACTGCTTTCAAATAAAAATTACATACCATGGTTGCCTTTCCTTCAATTTTAAATTTCTTCATAGAAAGAAAACATTAATTTTCAACCAGGCGCGGGTGCGATTTTTCCGCGGCTAAGTATACTAAAAACAACAATACACAATATCACAACACGAGAAAGTAATAAAGTTATCATCGACAGCCACATTGTAAAAGATCATACTTAAAACAGATTTAATATGCCTTCACATTAATACATACTTGAATATCGAAATAATCCAGCTACACATTTATAACTACTGGTACATGAAACACCGCCAATTCCATGACAAATCCAAATAAATGCAAGGCAGATTTTTAACATTGTCAAATATTAACATAAAACCATTATTACTTGATGGTATAAACACCTCTAGCATTTAATGGAGACAGCATTCATGATAATACAGCGCCTTACTCAAACATATATGGGAAGCGTTTAAAACAATTGCGTTTACCCTCCTGTCAAAATTCTTGTGAACACTCTTCGTAAATACTTTACTCAGTTAATATCTATATTTACACAAGTATATACAGATACTAGTATCAGTGAAGTACTCGTTTCCAATGTTTTCCCATACAAGAGTAATTCGAGTATTCTTAACTAAAAATTCATTCTAACAAGAAATAAACGAAACGTTTCTGCTCGAAAAACAAAAGCATAAATAACAGTGAAATTATATGACTACATTACAATACTATTACTTGTCTTTTCGTACAAAGTCACTGATCAATTTGTATCCAACACCTAGCGTAAGACATACTACAACTGCTGACTGAGCCATGACTCTCAACTGCATCAAATATACCGACGTAGACATTCCTCCCCGGTATCTGTACTTGTAGATACCCCATCCGACAACACCTAACAATCCTGCTATACCTGTAAGAGAAAATAATATAACATGTTAATAAAATCACACAGGCTAACGCGTAATAAAGAAAATACGAGACCTTTCGCATATCCTGACCGAATTCATCGAAACTATACACCCAACATACCACTTTATGAAAGTTGGGTATTTTGAACATAATACAGAATACGAGTTATGCCATCCCTTCCTGGACGAAAATTATTATTAAATTGGAATGTAAGGTTGATTACTGCTTAAAGTTCGCATAATAGATTTTATTTCACTCTATCAAACACGATGCATTTGTATATCATAAGAACATTAAAAGACCTCAGTTTGCACCCCACAAGAATAATACTATCGTGACTCAAAATAGGTTCATCATTTAAATGCATCATGTATAAGATGTACCTAATTAAAACAGATTGAATGTGTTCAACCGTCAGGAGACTCATGTGCCTGATACCACTCAACGTACATTCCACGATTTTATGTTTTAATAAAAAAAAAAAAGTTATTTTTCTTCAGACAGCAGGTTAAAGTCCTAACACATTCATCCCAATTTACTATTGCTCTGTTTTCCTGAAGCCTTACGAGGCAAATGATGGGATTGTTTATACATTCACTGCCACAATGCTATACTTCCAATATCACCACCCTGACAAACATAAGAAATTAAGTAAGGACATATGGACTAAAGTTATTTCCTTTTAGTTTGTAATAAAATACTAATAAACCTGAAGAAATATTTTGAATTATAGAAAGAATTAAAGTTCCTAGAGATTACAATTTCGGAGACATCTTTACTGTCAAACTGAAAAACTATGAATTCTTACCGAAACAGGCTCTCATCCCGTATATACAATACTTTAATTTCTAAGTACGGTATTACTCAAGGAAAATATCTATTTTTTGTCGTAATTACCGTCCGCAAAAATCAATTATCTGTACCTCAAAGCCCCGGGAAATAATCTGCTTCAAGGGCAGAGATATATGTTTGCGTTTACTAGTACATTACTAGTACAGTGACTATAAAAACTCCCGCCTCCAAGCCTCGTCCCATACTGTGAAAATATATACAGACAGACAGTGTAACAAAAAATTATTTATGTTATATACGTATATAAAAAGAGTTGTAAAAATCCATAATGAATACTCTTGTAAACCGGCAACTACCAAGTCACCTTTGAACCATTGAGAAAAAACAGTTTTAAAGTTTGAAGTTGCCTTGAAAGTCTGTATAAATTCTAGCCACTTGGAGGTCGTTTTGTGAGATAGTACTTTTGGGGTTGATGCCCTTCAGTACAAGGGCTTTGACTGCAGTGTTAACTCCATTTTGCCAAAAAGAAGTGGACATAGTACCTTCTGGTTTCAAGGTGACGAGTTATTTCTAATGAATGTTGCAATAGGGCCCCTGAGAAGTAAAATTTAAAATTATATCGTAACGTAGCCACATCCCGAGCTATCGGCATGTAACAGTATGGTGGCCATTTGAAAAATTGAATTTTAAAATGACAACTGGGTGCTTTGGTAAGGGAACAACCACAGGATGTTTCGATTGTTTCGAATATGTATACTCAAAGTTTGGCGCGGATACGTCGAACTGTATGAAGTAGTAAGTATTTAATTTTAAAAATTGGTTAGCAACAGAGTCAACTGTGGGACCTGAAGTACTTCTATCAAGCGTCCCAGTACGTAAATACAAGGTTTGGTCCTGATACGTCCAACGATATGGAATTAACAATTTTGTTTTCTGAAATTGGTTGCAAACACTGGCAACTGCGGCGCCGGAAGTACCAACATGAACTGTCCCAGTACCTAATGCACATATCAATTGGTGTAAAGCAATGTGGATACGTCTAACATTAACAAATAGACAAACTACGACGCCTGGAGTACCAGTATGACCTGTCCCAGTACGTAATGAACATGCATGTCAAATTTGGTGTAAATCAATGAACCGTGTAGATTTGTATGAATAAAGGCATTTCTGTAAGCAGAATTTTAAAATAGGCTAGCAACATTGATAACTGGGGTGCTTGAGGTTGGGGACACCCAAAACTTTCTTCTGTTATTACAAACTTTATTTTATATGGGCCAGTCTAGTAACTTTTGACTTCGGCCCGTTACGATTCGACCATATACACCTAGTTAAAATCCACAAACATCCATGCCCCTGCCGGGATTCGAACCCGGGACCTTCGAGTCGCTGGCCTAACGCCTTAGACTGCACGGCTATCCGGTCGGCTTTTCTTCTGTTGTGTTGAATGATGTTTAAGCCAAGTTTGGAGCTGATATGGTACGGATTTTTTTTAAAAAAAAGTTGGCAATACCGCGAACTGGGCAATCCGGAATACTCACATATACCAAAAAACAATGTTTGTAATCTACAGTATCTGGGTTTTAATTTATGTCGTATTTCTTTTTAATTATACCTATATAGAAGTAATTATTGCTTAAAAAGACGTTACCAGTATAACACATCGCTGCCTTTTAATTTTTTTCTTTTAAAAAAAAAGGATTATGTTCGTTTTTCTAAAAAAAAAAAACTTCTTTTTTCCTATTTCCAACACTAAATATAGGTTTAAAATTTCTTCTGCTGTTAACCTTCTTTTGGTTGCCATCTTACTTTTCTAAAGCCTCATTTCTCGTTATGAGCTGCATGGATAATTTTCTGCGAACCACTGTAAGCTAATATCCCTGCAGCTACAGAAACCACATTATACACCACTAGATATTCCTTGTTCATGCAAAATTCCCTTTCAATGGCTACTTTGCCATGAAACAGAACGCGAACTTATTTTATGAAGTGGATCAATTCCTATGAATTTGAATTTATGTATACTTTCTTTAGGTATTTATGGCTCAGGACGGGATACGGTAGGGGGAAAGGATGCGGAGAGGAGTTGGCCTGGCCCTATACGTTGAAGCCTGAATACCATCCCGATATTTGCCTGGGGCCAATGAGGAAAAATTCTGAGAAAATCTGTCAGGATAGTCGGCTCTGCTGGTATCGAACCCAGGCCCTTCCCAATGCAAAAGCCAACGCTTTACCAACTGTGCTTTCGGTGATCTGAAACAATTCATTTGAAACGTTGTGTGCTGAACATAGGCGGTCATCAGATAACTGTTCAATCGATCTTTTTGGAGATCAAAGCTGTTGCGATACTTGGGCTTTATTACTTCTTCCTTTACTGAGAAATCTAAATATTCCTATTTTGAAATGTCAACCTCCAAGCTAGATAATTGGTTTCCGTTAACAAGCATTACTTCCAATGCAGTACTTATGCTGGAGATCATAACTACGTGACTGGTCATAAATACGCGCTGAGGGACTAGTCATAACTACGTGATTAATTTCTGCAAAATCCCTTAAACTGAATAACCCTTACATCTCTTATTTCCAGAACTTTAGAAGCTGCTAAGGATGCAAATCCAATGCGTATTATTATTATTATTTCAGTTACTGGTAGAGACAAATAAGGATAAGTGTTCCCAAGAACCCTTTTTTCACTCCTGCCTAGGAAGATGTGCGTACCTTAGGTCCACTGACCAACTTGTACCTAGGTAAAAAGTAGTAGTAGTAGTAGTGGTGGTGTTTTAAACTTGTAAATCCGAGCATGTAGCTCTTAAGAACAGGACCTCATATTGACGTGGAATCTAAAACACGCTCGGGTTTAAATCCTAGACAGAATGCAGACCTGAGGTCCAATGTGCAATATCACTCAACACGAAAGCGACCCACTTCCACAATCTATTCTTTGATGTCACCATATGAAGTTTTAACAAAAACATCTTGATGAAGTTGAATGAAATACCACCCATATACACGTACGACAAAACAGGGTAATTAAATCCGAAATTAAATTATTCGTAAACATGAAACATGCGACGTATGCAATATTCAAAGCAATCTTACCTGAAAAATGATTGTTTTGTTAATTTTATGAAGGAAGGAGACCTTTATAGGTACCTATGCACAGTAGCATACAAAAATTTCCTGCTAAGATTAGATTTAACCACCTTGTCAATTTCGTAAAACTAACGTACAAATGACTACATAAAGTGGTGTTTACATTAGCGTAGTATCACGGCTCATGTTCACGCATGAAACTATGCTGTGAACAAGCTTAACAGTGGCGTATTCGCAAACCTTTTCGTCATGTTGCTTTGTTATCTCAAGCAAACAGTAGTGTGTTTGAGATATACTACACGCCTGAACTAGATACAGCACAAGAACAGACCCTCACGCCTCTTACTGCGTCGGATTGTGACGACTCAAACATGGCTTGATACGCCTGACTGAAACAGGCGTGGCAAGTTGGAAGGTCCGTTCATGCATGCCACTTTGTGTACACGAGCCGTAATTCCGGCTTCTCTACGATTACGTCTGCTTTTAGACGTGTTGCAATTCTTAATTTTCAAAGTATTAAATTTTCCTTGCACAGATAAGAAATACAGATCCATTCTACCAAAAGACGCAAAATAACAAAGATTTCGCATTAGAAATAATCCACTGTTTATGGAGACATCAAGAAATTTAAAAAGAAATTATAATTTTGAATCCATTTTATTTCATCACCTAATGAAAAAAAGGCAGGATTCTACCAACTGTTTGCTCCCGATTTCACTTACCATCATTCTGTTATACTTTTCTGCTAAGGGCATAAAATGTAACTTCTGTAGCCAGACAGTTAACAACAAGAATAAAGGAAGATAACGCAAAAAATATCGCGAGCAAAATACACATGAAATCCAAGGACGTCAGCCAAATTATTGGTAAAAATATGTCCACTTACACTAATGTGACAAATTTAATGACTTGTGTTATCCGAGGTACTTTGCCGTTTTCGACGTCGCAACGGAAGATGTGATCACTGATACGGAAAGAAGTGCCGCAGCTGCTGGAACAGCGATCGAGGTAGGGGGTGGGAACTAGGCACGTTGCGCACTCACAGCAGTCATAGCTTGGGCAATGGCGAAGACAAATGGAGGTGACTAAGCAGCTCGTTCGAGGTTGTTCGCTTGATGATTTTTACGGTGGGTTTGTCCGCAGCTTTTAGGAATAATGCTGTGAACGAACGAACCGCCAGGCATAGATGACGAGACCCTGAAGGTGGCCACAAAGCAGGACTAGAGGCAAACGTGTGGTGAACCTGTTGAACGCTTCTATGTTTCTAATGAAACAGCCAGATTTCACCTTCATCACATAGGGAAGCGTAAAGTTGAGCAAGTGGGCACCCCACATACTGTCGGAAGCCAACAGGGACCAACGAGTGGCAGCCTGTTTGTCGTTGCTTTTTCGGCACGACACAGCGATCGAGTGCTCACCAGTGACGAAAAGTGCGTTCTGTATCAGGCTCCCAAGCGTTCCAGACATTGGTTGTCACCGCGAACACAAGACCACTTCTACACCCACGCGAAACATGCACACAGACAAATTTTCACTGAACATCCAGTTGCAGGCAGTCAAATGTTCAGTTCCATACGGGACAGCAAAACATAAGGTAATGCCAACTGAACTTTTTTAGTTGAAGGTATTTTGTGAACGGAACAATACGTTAAGCAAGCAGTGTACCAGACGTTATAGTGCCTGTTACTGGACGCATATAGTAAAACAATATTGACTGCGTGAAAAAGAGAGGTCTGGAGTGGGGGCTCGAACACACGACGGTCAGATATGCTTGTTCATTGTCCAACGCTCTACCCCTGTTCCACCGTTTCTGCTGTTGAATGTAGTCCTGTTATGTTACAAAAACAGTGCCTGGAGTAAAGGCATTTATGTAGACTATCCGAAACTTGGAAATTGTATTAATTGATCCTGTGTTAGAATGGAGCTATGAATGAAGAAGACTGATTCCTGATTTTACAGAAGTGAGACACCTCAAGAGTCTTATAATGACGTTTACTTTACTGTTCGGGTCGACGACATTATGAAGACTTGCTGTTGAAAACACTGAAAAAGTGCCACAACCATCAAAATTTATTTTTCTATGTTAAAATACTGAATGTCCCATCCCAAATACCGTAGTAAATACGGAAAGTCCAATATGTTACTGTAAGTAGTTCAAACGTTACCTAAAAGATGGCAGCATATGTAAGTTCCTTGTCATCAGATGCTGAAATCAATGAAAGTGCCCGTGGTGATTTTGATATCCTACTGTGGACATACACTATTTTCATCTTACAAGTTATTGGTACTTTCAGCGTTTTCTACGGCAAGTCTTCATTTCTCAAACACACCACCTGCCACTTTCAACTGGTTGTATGGCTGCAGCTACCATAACCTCCCAGTTACGTTCTCCTCATTACGCATTTGGTGCCTGTTACTGTTAGTGTTTAGTAACTGGCATCAGGCATGTTTTGTTGGAGTTCAACCAAACATCGTTCAGTTCTTGGTACTATACTGTTCAGTATCTGTTACTCTAGATTTAGTTCCAGTAACCCCCTTTTTACCATTTGTGTTTCTCTGCATTTACCATACAAGTTGGCTCTTGTACAGTTCGTAGTACCAGATGTTTTGTTGACGGTACCAAAAAACCCCTTAACTGGACCTGTTTAATTAAAATTTATGGATCGATTTTTCTGTGTGTGCTCTCTATCTGGTGAAAAAGGTGTCAATAAGGTCGTACCAGCAGGCCAAACCACCGTAAACTGCAAACATGTGCAACCCAGCATTGGTGAATCGCAAAGGCGTACTGTTACTTGCCGACAATGCCAGGCTGTATGTGGCTTTGGTAGCCTGGAATATGCACAGCGACTTGGATGGAAGATACTGTCATCAACTGAACTCCTCGGACCTTGCGCCAACCCCTGTCAACTCTTCCATTCCCTGTATATCCACCTTTATCGAAAATCCTTCGCTAATAAGGCAGACACTCACGGTCTTCTTTGCATCGAAGATTCCAGAGTTTTACCGTCAGGACATTGCGCAGCTGCAGAAACGTGCTAGATGCCGATGGGGATTACTTTGAGGACTAACGGTAAGTGACATTTTCTGTATACCTTTCGGTTTCTACCCAAGGCGGCAACAACTATTTTGATTATCTTGTAACACGACCATTATTTAAATACAAAACGTTTTTCAAACGTATACATACACTCTTGAGACCTTGCAATATCAAGTAAAGAATTTTGGAAATATCTATTCAGATTCTTTACTCTTTTACTGACTTTTAAGCACGTCAGTAGCAAGATTGGAATGTTTAAAACATTTTTTTTTTTTTAAGCCGTGTTTAAAACATGTTAGAAAGAATTTTATTTCTACTTTTCTTCTTTGAAAGAATCCTATTATTTTCAAAAGTACGGGAGTATTATTTTAGTTTCGTATTTACCAATAAAACATAAGCAATTTGTCCCGTGTGAAAGTTAGTTTCCAAAATAATCAGTAGTATGGAGCCACAAGCCTATAGCAGAAAACATAAAATGCGTTCTTTTGTTTTTTGTTCTTTATCGTTTGAATGCTAGAAGCAGGAAATATTAATTTGCTATCAATAACATGAAACAAGAGGTTCATTTTTCAATTTTTTATATATTGTGAGAAACTGTCAGGAAAAGAAAAACTTCATGGCCATGTATTTGCTTCTGCGATTACATTACTCTTTCTCTATTCAGGTTTATGACGGAACAGTAGTGAATAACAGTGAAGATTTGATAATCACTTCTTATTCGGTGCTTGGAGTTTTAGTCAGGAAGCCAAGGGGACCCCACGTGAACGCCCCTTCCTCTGATCCACTGGGGCCATTTTTTTATTAATTATTTAAAGTCTAAATAAAATTTATAGCCATATTCCCAAAAAAGAAAACTAATTTTACACCAAAATGGCACCATTTTTGGTCAAAAATTGGCCAGCAGGCTATTTTTCAGAATAATTTTCTATTCATCGAAAGGCTATTATTCAAAATTATTCTATGAGCCCCAGCGCATACCCCATGATCCTTCGTGACCAATGTTATATTATTCCTTATCGTATAAATAAAATTTAGAGCGATGTTTTCAAAAAAGAAAGCCTGACTTTAGACCAAAATGGCAGTTAATTCTGATCGAGAATTGGTCAAAGACGATTTTTTTTTAGAAAAAAAAAAAAACTTGAGTTGGAAGAAAATAGGTTTTAGGTTGAAGGGAAAAATAAAACTCACTAAAACTTCAAAACTGGCACTGCGTTACTTGTTTTTGGCCCAAAGAAATGGTAATTAGCGGTAAAGCCTCCTAAAACTTAGGAATATTTTAGCCTGGAGAAGAGGTGGGGAACCTCGAGGCCTCAAAGATGAAGTTTATGAGAAGGTCATATGGGGTATAAAATGACTAGATTTCCGACTTAATATGAATCACTTTCTCTAGGAAAAGATTTTTGGGATTCCAAATTTATAGCAAAAATGAAACAGATTAGAAAAGTGGAAGCCATTTTTTTTTTTTTTAGCGGTTTCATTTTAGTATAAATTTGGAATCCTGCAAATCCTTTTGTAAAAAAAAAAAAAAAAAAAAAAAAAAACATTCGTATCCATTCGGAAAACTCTCTTCATTTTATGCCCCAAATATAACACACTTCAACCCATTTTCTGGCCTCCAGGTCTCCAATTTTGGGGAGGGTTATGATATAGTTACCATTTCCTTAAGCCAAAATAAGTAACGAAGTGCCTATTTTCAAGTCAGATTTTTAATTTTTTGTTTCGTGAGGTCTATTTATTTATTTATTTATTTAAAAAAAAAATAAAGTCCAAAAAATTATTTTTGGCCAATTTTCAACCAGAAATGGACACCATTTTGGTTTTTAAGCAGTTTAATTTTTTTGCTATCCCTAAAATCTCTTTCTGAAGAAAATAACTCATATTGATATTCAGTCCAAAAGTCCTTTTATTTGATACTTCATGCAACCTACTTTATAAGCTTTCACTTTTCTGTTCCCGATGTTCGGGCGTTCAGACTCCCAATTTCGGGTGCATTTATCGTATAATTACCATTTCTGTGGACCAAAGCAATAACACAGTGTCGATTTTGATGTTTAAATGAGGTTTTAAATATTTTTCTCTAAACTCAAGTACTTTTTGAAAAGAGAAGCAAAATAAAATACGTCTTTACAAATTTTCCACCACAAATAGCCGCCATTTTGGTAAAAAAAACTCAATTTCAATTTTTGGGTACATTGCTATCAATTTTATTTAAACCCTAGAAATACGAAAAAAACTGGTCCCGATGGATCAGGGTGGTGCACGTGGGATCCCCCTTGGCTCCCTTACAATTTATGTCGGATGGTAGAACTTATTAGGTCCTCTGCTTCTTTGCTGTTCGTTCATCGACTTATCAATGGGGTGCACAGGAAGAAAAAAGGATTTAATCTGGACACTCTTTATTAAAGTTAATCCTTCCGAAAATAATAAAACGATAAAAGGCAAATGCAGACTGTAAAAACGAAATGGCAGGCTTTGTTGCCCGAATGAGAGAACATTTCAAGAAGTGTAATTCAAATCCCGGCCAGGCCACTGGAGAATTTTTCTTCAGTGTTCCCAGAAAAGGTTGAGGTATACTCAGCCTCCTATCAAATTGAGTACCACAGTATCCTTTGTATTTCTGGTCACTTTGGGAGCTAAAGTAGCCGAGTGTGGGACTGACCACCCCACCTCTCAGTTCGTGCCGTTGGTCGAGAATATGTGAAGCGCTACTCCATGCGCATTGCACCAGGAATCTGTACCTTTTTATCTTTTATGTAATAAAACAGCTTTATTACTGAATTTTAATAAATAGCAAAATTTCATCAAATTGGGTAAAGTAGAACCTACAATTTCTAACAAGTGCTTATGACTAGACCAAAAGCGCGATCGAAACGTTGTAGAGGCTACTGAAGATCGAGTATCTATC
>JAGDQP010023785.1:1975-28730 GCA_022664845.1 Lepisma saccharinum | reverse complement strand
TGGAAGTTCATATTCATTAGTCCTTTCCATAACTTCATTCAATGTTTGTATGTGGTCCATTGTGCTAAATCCACGACGAAATCCGGCTTGTTCCCTTCCCTGATTAAAATCCAAGTCTCGTTCAATACGATTCAAAATAACTTTGGTGAACATTTTGTATAGGACTGACAGTAAACTAATTGGTCTGTAGTTTTCTACGCGTTCTTTGTCCCCTTTCTTGTACAACAAAATGATAACGGCATTGTTCCAACTTCTGGGTATTTCTCTCTTCCTCAAGCACATCGAGAATAATTTAGCAACTTCCTCTTTCATCTTTTCACCTCCCCATTTAAACATTTCTGCTGTGAGTCCATCTTCTCCTGGTGATTTTCCGTTCTTCATCCCTCGAAGTACTTTATCCACTTCTTCTTTCATTACGTCTGGGACATCAACATCAATTTCTTCTGAATCTTCATTTCCTAGCTCTTCCTCGGAGTAGTACAATTCTGTGTAGAAATTTTCAAATATGTTTATAATTTCTTCCTTATTTCGTGTTACGGTCCCGTCTGGTCTCTTAACTACAATTATTTGCTTTTTCCCTATCATGAGCTGCTGTTTGGCTTTCTTCAGGCTCTTGTTTTCCTCGATTGTATTTTTAACAAGATTTTCGTTATATCTTCGTACATCCTCTCTTATTTTCTTTCTTACGGTTTTATTTAGTTCTATGTACTCAATCCTCTTTATGCAATTTTCCTCTTCTTTCATTTCCCTTCTTTTCTTCATCAAGAGCTTAGTTTCTTCTGAGATTTTGCTCTCTTTTTTCTTTCTGATACCTGCTATCTCCTTGGCTGTTTTTCTTATTATCTCAGTCAGTATTTTATTTCTGCTATCGATGTCTTCTTCATCCTCTAACTCTTCCAAGGCGCTGAATCTGTTGCTTAGTTCTACCTCGAATATATATATATATATATATATATTTTCACGCGTTATACATTCATATTAGGAGAAAGTACGGTAGAATGTTGAACTTTAATTATGTTTGAGTTTGAAAGAAGTTACAAATTTACAAATTGTTGATGAATGATGCTCGTGTAAGCTTTGGTAGGAACATTGAAGATCCGTACCTCTGATGGGAGATTAGATAAAAATCTATTTTTTCCATATGTTTACACTTATGTATGTCAGGAGCAACTACAGTAGAAATTCAACTTTGATATTTGAGTTTGAAGGGAATTGTAGATTTGCAAATTGAGAATCACTAATGGTTGTGTGTGTTTGGTAACTCGTATAAAGAATGTTTGTTAAAAGAAATATTCTTAATTACCATCAGAATTGAGAAGAACGATTTTACTGTTGTAATGATAATATATATCCTTAAGTAATAAGAGATGCAGACAGCTGTATAAGCTTTCACATACATATAGAAAGGTGGTAAAGTTTTCCAAAGGGCATTGTTGCTTAATGGAATGACAAAAGAAAGTGTGGAAATGCGGAGCAGCCATTCTGCCAAATGAACACGAGATTTATATAAAATAAGCTTTCTCACAGTGATATTCCTAGTGTTGCCCACGACACGAAATTTAGTCTGTCTCGTCTCGAAAAGATGTATATTTTGCATTACGAGAGCTCTCTGTCTCGGCTCGTTTTCTATAATCATTTATTTCTCTGGCTCATCTCGACTCGTGGGCAACACTAGATATTTCAGGATCTAGTTTATGTATTCACATCTTTCTTTGGCACTCTGGTGGTAATATAACATTTCACAAAGCGCGCAAAGCATTATTCACACCTCAACTTGCAAATTTGTAACTCCATTCAAATTCAAACGTGAAAGTTGAAATTTCTATTTCAGTTTCTCGTGACATAAGGGCCTAACGTGTAAAGAATAAGATTTTTTATCTTGTCTCCCACCAGAGATAAAGTCTGCAATATTCATACCATAGCCCACACGAGCATTATTCACCTACAGTTTCCATCAAATTTGAAATTCCCTTCAAATTTTTAAATATTAAAGTTAATTTTTTTACTTTAGTTTGTCCGGACATAAATGTATAACGTGTGAAAAAATAGTTCTATTTTCTTCCACCAGAGATATCGGTTTTCCAATAAACTTAAAATACGATTTTGTGGATTTTCAGAAAATCATAAAATATTAAGGAAGCATATATCAACCTTCAACACACTTTGATATGTAAATAGTGCACAAACAATCAACTTTGAGACATTCAATCCCTTCCCGGTGAAAAGCGCCCTGAAAACTGGAATTGCTTTTATTTCAAAAATCACATTTGGATACAATTTTGAACAGTTCGATTACGTTTTAGAGTTTTCATGCAGAGGGCTAAAATTATCAAGCGGATTTTAAAGGAAACAATGGTGTTTGTTTCAATGTTCTATGATAATCCTGTCCGCAAACACTACATTTTCGGTAAACATGTGCTAACACAGAATTTTGCATGCGCCACAATACAAAAATGGCTGTCATTAATATAAAGATTTGTATAAAAATAAAATAATTATCGTTTTGGACTATTCTTATATATATAGGGCTATACTTAGGACTATTCTTATATATATATAATTATCGTTTTGGACTATTCTTATATATAGCAGCCAAGCTGGGTGATTTTAGATGGACTGACCTACAAGTATCGTATAACAAGTACCTGAAACTTATTATATTCTACTGTATTATTCCAATTTACATTTGGGGGCACTGCCCTCCTGTGCCCCCCGTAACTACACCCCTGTGACTATCTTTTCTCTAGTTTATTTTCCTTTTTGTAAAAAAATATAGAATATCCAGTCACAACTTATTTCTAAGCTGTAGTAGCAACGAAGCTTAAACAGACTCTGGAGAATGATGTCAAATAGCAGTACAAGTTCCAGACAGAAGCTGGAGGAAAGTAACCATGATCTCTATCAACAAACAGCTCGCTGCCGTAAATGATCATGAAAGTGACGTTAGCACAGGGAGGGAGTTATTTTGAATCACGGAGAGGGGAAAATGTCTAACACTAATCTTCATGCATTCGCTTGGCATTAACTGTTAGTGAAGCGTGTATGAAATGTAGAAAATAAAAATATGAAAGCGATCAGTTAGTAAAAGAGTCTCACCTGACCACTAAACCGTCTGCGCTCGTTAACATTCGCTACGCATTTGGAAGAGTTGAAAATTCAAAACAAACAAAACGGAGCATTTATTCATAAGGGAATGAATACCCGGTCTTCCGCCAAGCGATCCAGCACTCTGCCACCTAGGCTTACAGTCAACGCTTTGGAAGGAGTCTTTATGCTCCTACCAGGTACTTAAGAGGGCTCCTCGCTGCACTCCCACATTTTACACAAATTTCAAAATATTTCAAAAACTAGAAGTACTATCAAAAATGTAAGTTCATAGCGCACTAGAACTTGCACGTAACTATGAAATACAATGGACAGCGATCTCGAGATCTTGTCCATTGATGAGTGATACGTTTACAAAGATTATGACGTCATTATTTAATTGAAGTCTCAATTGACAAGATTTCGAGATCGCTGTCTCTATTTCATAGTAATTTGTAAGTTCTAGTGCGCTATAAACTTACATTTTTGATAGTGCTCTTAGTTTCTGAAATATTTTGAAAAATGTTAAAAATGGAAGAGCAAGGAGCCATCTTAAGTACACGGTTCAGAGATGGCAATGTGGTAATGCAAGACTGTTCTTTTCTGTGTATAGGAATCTTGGTGGTGAGGTGACACTATTTCCGTGACTTTTTACGGTAGCGAACCCCCTCCCCCCTGTCTATCATACCACAGATACCTGACGTTTACCTGGTGTGGCGGAGAGAAAAAAATCTTGTCAGACGTAGGTTCGTAATTCATTGCAAATACTACATTTGTGCACTCACCTCTTATTGCAGAACGTATTTTCTTCCACTTACGTTTCCGGTTCTTCGTAGGTAATTTTGAGCTTCCAGATCGTGACGCTTTTTCCAGGAGCGGACCTTTAAGGCTTGCGAACGTTCCGGATATTATAAAAGAGGAAAGTCGAATCGGATTGCAAGTTGATTAGATTCTCAAGATCTCAACCGTCGGAGAGATAAACTGCAAAATTTAAATTTGGAAAACAGGCGGTATTGCAAGATCTACTAATTCTACTATATGAGTTAAGTTAGCTTCAGAGGGTTTGGTTTGACCTCATGAGGGAGCTGTTAGACATGGACAATAGAATTTTGCTGACGAGACCCATCTCTGAAAAATAACCAGAAAGAATGTTCATTACCGCGACCAGGACTCAAACTGCGGGCCTCTAGTAGACGGATGGGTATTCTAATCACTGAATTATCACGGCAAAGTTAAATTTTCTGTATATATATGAAGCGTTGATCGCACCTAAGCTCATCTGAAAAGGAACTTGATTTAATTTATACGAAAATTTGTAGTGGGTCGTTACAGCAGGGACAGATACACATGTGCCCAGACTATAGGAACATTTGCACATATGCCTACTCAAAATCTTTAAAATATTTTATAGACAATCAAGGTAAAAGCATGCAATATCATAAGTCACACAATGTTGCCTAATCGACATAAAATTATTTTTAAGCAATCTGTCCCCGTTTTCATCCCCCGAACTTTGCAACACTGCTTGGCATAATGAACAACCTGCGTTTGACTGTCAGCATTCATTTTGAAAAATGTAACAATCTAACGCCGTGCTATTTGAAATAAATGTATGGAGTTGGCAACACTGCATGACTTTTGACACTGTAGTGGCCATCGACTTCCATTAATACGATACTGGACTGACTGCACCCATTGAAAATTTCATGAATATGTGAAGCTAGAGAGCGGAGAGGAAACTTAATCTCGTTTGTCCACTTCCAGTCTAAACCAATATGGACCAAATTTTCGATTCTAACTCAGGTTTTTATGCTTGGTATCGCTTGGTTCTTGGTATGTCTTAATTCTTGCAAAAAACGTAAATATTATTTGCAGTATTTTCTATTGTATACAGAGTACGATATACTCTTACATTAATAACTCATGAATTAAGACTTAAATAAAATAAACGGACCACACAGCGATATCAAGCATATAAAACTGAGTTAGAACCGAAAATTTGGTCCACATCGGATTAGACTGGAAGTGGACAAGCGAGTTTAAATATTTGCTCTGGTGTCTATCTTTCAACACTAAGTAGTCACTCCAGTATAGTTTACGTAAAGCTCGATGGTAGTGACAGACTATATCCTGACTGGAGAAGTCATGTTGATTGCTTAAATTGATGAAGATGTTTCTGTAGATGTGTAAGTGTTGCCATAGCCTGCACACACAAAGGCCCAAACTCTTGCTCTCATGTGCACCCTTCTTGACCTATTCGCTTATAATATTACCCCTCGCATTTTGCATCTTCTGTGACCAGCTTATATTCAGCACTCATCTTATATTGAGTTAAGGTTAATGTAAAACCCTAAAACTAAGGCGATTATATGTTTTCCAGTGATTCCGGGGAGAAAAGTGGCGGATCTAGAGAAAGAGTGCCCCTCAAGGGAAAATACTTAAATTTTTATTGCAGTATTTCAACAAATTGCCTCAGAAAAAGGTTCGATTTTTTTTCGAAAAAATTCTAATTTATCTAGAATATTTATTTTTGGAGATACCGGTGCCATATTAATGTAAAGCTTAGCAATATAATGGGGAAATATAAAAAATATATAGTAAAAAAAATCACTTAGTGGGAAAACATTGAAATCTCCCTGGCCTATTCCACCTACACCTCCTCCTCACGATCCGCCACTTTAAAATAAATACTTAAAAAAATACTTTATGAACATACGAAAGTAGTGCTATCATCTAGCTTTAAATATCATAGCTTTACACTAACCTTATTGTAGAACCAGATATACAAGTAAAATTACCCTACTTGACATTTCAAAGCTGACAAAAGCATAATAGCCCTAATCATGTCATTAGAAGAGTGCTGAATTTATATTTGTGAAGAAACTATTAATTTTAACGCATTGTCTTAATGCTGTAATTTTCAACTATCTATTTTATTAGTATATGAAATCTAGAGAACGGAATAATGAACTTGTATCATTATTTACTAGTTGAGAGTCCAAGATTCCATTCCGCCGAGGTCAAGCTTTTTCTTCTCTTGTTCATGCATAAGAACACTTTTATTTATTTTTTTACTAGTTATAAACTAATGCTCCCTTTCGCTCCTCCTTTTTGCATTTTCAATATTTTATTGCATAAAGGACCTCTCACAAAATCAATTTAGAAGTCCTTTTGGTCAAATCCTTTGAAACTTTGGCTTTCAATAGTTTACAACATCCTGAACAAAAGTCTCAATGGGCACAAGTCATGAAAATGGAAATCAGAGCTTCTACGAAACTAAATATGTGTGGGATTATCTGAGATATGCTTATTTGTAAAATAAGTGTCTCATTTTCGGTTAAGATTGTACCTCTGAAGCTGGATAAAATAGTTTAGGTGCGTTCGCAAATAATTGCGCTAATCCTTTGGTATTTGGAATATGATCGGCACCAGTAATATACAAGTATAAAGTATACCAGAAGTCAAGTTTTGGACAATGTAATTCATACTCGTAACGCCGGTAGTAATTATTGATGGAATTGATCCATAACTAAAATAAACACTTTTTCTGTTACAATGAGGAATTCAGTTTCATTTTATTAAAGCCCTTGATAGTGTAGCTACCAAACAGGGACCTTATAAACCCGCTTACTTCGTCCGTCCGTCCGTCCGTCCTTAAGTGTCCAAAAAATACATCTCAGGAAGCTTACAAGCTGCACAAAAGTGACTAAGGTGTTCTTAGAAAAAGGACTTGGTTAGACTAGCTCAGAGACGCCGGTAATATCTTGATTAGTGCAATGGGTAAGTGTTGCCAACAGATTAAAAAAAACAATTTTTTAAATTGCTTCCATTCCTTTGGACATACCTGTACCAAAATGGACATAAACATGATTTGACATAATCATAAAAATACTGGTGTTCCTCGTCCCCAAACCCTCTAGTTGTCAGTGTTGCCAACGTAAGTTTCAAAGAATTTGACTGAAAGGATTTTACCATTGATTTTGTGAGGGTCCTTTTATTTTTAAAAGATGGGAATTTTGTCTAAAATGAGTGAAAATTTACGATGGACTACTTTTGGAAATTCATCTAAATTCCCATCGAAAAGAGCTACCATGGGTCACATCTTTGTTCAAACAGGAATTTCTCATCTTTTTCCCTATGGAAATCCGCTCAAAAAGAGAGCTTCGTTTTTCCGCTTTCGTAAGATGAAATATTTAGCTCAATTCGAGAGGAATACTACTCTTCCGAAATTAGCGTGTGCAGTTTTTGGTAAAATGGGATCCAAACCACTACGTGCAATTAACCTGCTACGGGTGACCACACGAACCAAAGCAAGCGTGCTAACCTCTCAGCCCAATCGGGTTATATTTCTAGTGTTTTTCAGATACTTGAAGCTGGCAGCCTTTTTCTAACCTCCTCCAGTCCTCCTTTATTGGTCCGCAGAGAAGAAAGTTTTCTTTTACCTGAATCCTTGGAGAATCTGCAAAACCATACAAACACATATTCAAAACCAGGATCTTAAAATTGTCCTATCCTACCAGAGTCTGAGAGGGGGACATCGTTGGCAAGAATGAAGGGGTCCAGGTGGACGAGGGGAGGAGAGTAGAAATGGAAAGTTCATTGAACGTAGTACTCACTGCTGGAGCCTGTTTCCGCTCGACACGGATAAAAAGAAAATTCGGAACCCTAATAATTGGTTTCATCACATCGACAGGTTTCATAATCAGTGGACCACACTGAAAGAAATTTTAATAGAAGGGCAATGTTTTCTCATCACAGTTTCATATTTAATATTCCTCTTCTTGGTTCATTTACTGTATTGGTGTAGAAATCTTAGAGCACTTGTTTAAAGTGACATACATATTAGTTTCTTGTTAACGAAGCGAATATTTATTGCACTGCAGCAAATGCGTGAACCAAGACAATAGAGAAAATTCATTGTACATATTGCAATAAAAAAACCAGAGTGTTGCAACTTCAAAACGTAGTAATTGGAGACAGAGATTGATAGATTCTAGTCTATAGTACATTGTATATATGTTTTTTTGTTTGTTTGTATTAGCAATTTCATTTTTGTTAGCTTTGCTCTTATGTGTGTAGTGATTGCTTTGCTTGTTATGAGCGAGTGCTACTGGCGATTGTTGATCTATAGATCTGGTGTGGTAGACGCAAAGATTCCTTAAAAGTTCAAACGAATTGATTGAAAGTCTTAGATAACAAAAAGTAGTGCTGGAAATACCGGAAAGATGACAAAATGAAGAATTCAACATTCAATGTAAGAAAATTAACTATAATTATCTTAATTGCACGTTACATAAACAAATCAAACAGGCTATTTCTGTCGATTTTGATTAACCATTTTTCTGTGTGTATGTAATACAGGACGTAGAGATCATATTAAGATCATCGTTCTTATTGTAGATTGAATGCGAATAGTTTTCATTTGGGAAGGAGTAGATAAGTTACAATTACAGTAGAACTCCGATAGACCGGCATCCAACAGTCCGAAACGCCCGATTGTCCGGCACCATCCCAGTTTTTTTCCCCTGTAAATGCTTGTGAACGACAGTTGAAAGCGCTTGGCGGGTTTCGGAACCACTCGGAAGTGTCCATTACGCGTCTGCTACTGTTAGACGCAATCAGCATTGTTTGGAATCAATCGGAAGCGTTCGGAGATTTACTCGGCTGATCTCGGCTGTCACTACACAGACACACAGGTTCGGTTCATTGCTTTCGCTGTACGGCTTAGCCTATACCAGTAGTAAGAGGTACCGCCCGATAGTCCGGCATTTTCGGTATTCCGGCACCGGTCCGGTCCCGAACGTGCCGGACTATCGGACTTCTACTGTAATATATTTTCATGTCGTATAGAACTAGATAATATTAAGTCGTGAGGGGAAATCTTAATATGTCGCTGCTTCAAATGTGCACAGTTAACATTTAGATTTCTGTATTGTGCGAAACAGTGATGTGTCACATTCTACTAAATAATTATTATGAGGCTCACACCTAATAGAAATTATTGCAAAGAAAACACGAATAGTAATACATTTAATAAAGCATATTTGACATTATAAATATACAGTTCCTATATTACAGTTCACACAGTTAAAAATGCTTTCTTAAAATTGAGAAAAAGTACTTATCTGTGCACCGAGAAACAATTTTCTTCCAAATGAGATATCAGTATTCTCATTTAATTTAGAATAAGATCATACTTGTTCTGAAATAAGATTAGTATTCTTATTTCCAGAAGTAACATGTTTTGATTTTAAGTTAAATAAGAATGCTGATATCTAATTTCTAAGAAAATTGTTTCTCGGTTCACAGATAAGAACGTTTTCTCAATTTTAAGAAAGCGTTTTTTAGTAGTGTTCATTGTTTCATGTTTTGATCCTAGACAGTTAATATGACAAATCAAAATTCAATTTAAGTACAGGGAAATTCTTGCTGTATTCTGTTGATCAATATTATCATTAGGGCCCGGAATCTAAGGTTTTAACCTATTTTATTCCTTACTTGGCAACATCACTATTGTAACTTATATTTTCGTTTCAGTCATTTCTTAATCAAATCCTGAAAACGGCTAACATGAGTTAAGCACCTAAAAGGGGCTAAATTGAACAATTCAGAAAAAAAAAGAAAGTAGTGTGATTAATACAAGAAAATCCTACTGTTAATAGGAGAAACGTTCAGGAATGTGCATTTTTTTCTTCAAATTTATTTCATTTTTTGCCGTTTCCTTGTTTTCGATCGGCCTGCTGAGCCGAAGTTACCTAAAGGTCTTAAATAAAATTCAATTCGATTCAATTCTTGTTTTCGTTGAGCGTGTGGAAGTCTTTCAGAGTTTATGATGTAGATATGTACCATAAAGCTGGTAATTTTGTGGCGTAATACATTGACTACGTTAACAAACAAAGATACTATTAATTTTAACACAGTTTAACAATGGATGCGACATTAGAAAGAAGTTTGACTGTTGCTGTGGTCCAACAGATTACGGTTTAAGATTTAATGTTAAAAAGAGCAGTGCAGTTCATGTTTAATATAGAGAGGAGGTTATTTATGAGTGCTGCTCCAACTTTTTTTTTCGATCTTTTACTGAATATCCAGAAAATGGTAACTTGGAATATTGATTTTTTAAAAACTTTTTTCCTTGCATTGTGTTCAGGAAGTCGTTAGCAGATCAAAGAAAATTTGTTTGCAGTTTAAAATAAATTCGTACCTATTTAATTTTAATGCAAATATTTGTCAGTTTAATACATGTGTGGTAGAAAAAAATACAATCCTAAAATCGACTAAACCAACTCTTTATAAAACCTAAAACGATGTTTGTAAAATTCTAAAAATCCGGGCCCCAATTTTCACATTATCCTCCTTGTGAAAAATGAAACTTGTAGGGAAGATGGATTTTTACCATTTGCTGTTCTTGTGGATGATAATAGTATTACAACACCTATTTGTCTAAAATGGATATTATCATGGCCGTCTCGTGAAAATATCATAAAAATATCAATGGGAGATGATTGTGAATATAAATTTCAATTATGAATACATATTCTTGCATTGTTTGTCACATTTTCAATTGGTCGTACGCAGTGGATGATAACGTTTCTGACTGCTCTCTAGACAGTTAGGTTATTTCCTTTTATTATTTTTTACTGAGTGATATCTTAGGGGTTCTGTCATAACATTTCGACAATTTCCGAAAGTCAGTTCGATATCATATTTTATATCCAGATTATTGTGTACAGGTAAATTATTTTTCATTTCGCTTTCTGTTGACCAGAGTACGGGCGATCATTCAGTAGGGGTGGTGCCTAATTCAGTCTGAGACCAAGAATCGAACCCAGGACTGTCTTATACTAACAAGGAAGGGTACCCAGGTGTAACACGCCGATTGTGGTAAGATTGCACAGACATAGAGAACATCGAAAAAGAAGCGACACGTATTTTTTTAAATCGGCCAACAACCGCATTGGAAGAGTCAAATAGGGACACAAACATGGAGTCAAAATGAGATTGTGTGGAATATTGCGAGAATGAGAAGAGATATCGGGAAATGTTAAATGTACGAAATACTACAAATAGTCGACGCAAGGCAATGAGATAGGACGCACCCATGCTAAGAAAGCAGAACATCCAGAAATGGACCAATCACACATTTCCGGATTTCTAACAGGAGCAGGAAGAAAGAAGAAACGAAAACGGAAAATAGGTGTTTTTGCTTTAGGTGCATACTTCGCCCGTATGCGAAAAGGACGCAAATTCATCTCAATGCACGAAGATGGGAGAACACTCAGGAAGGATGCAAACGCCGTGCGTAGAGGCAACCAGCGAGACAGTATAGCACAGTGGGTTGCATATATATCAGAACATAAGTTTTTTTTTATTTGAATTTATTTTAAGGGCTTTATGCAACTATGGCTCAGGCCGTATGGATGATGATGGGATGAATTGGTGGAATGAAGAGAGTGAGAAGAAACGGGAGGGCCTCGAGAAAACCGACGCACACGGTGTTTGTCCACCACAAAACATCAAGTTGAGTTGTAGAAAGAACTCATAGATAAAGGATTGCAAGGTCAGATGAAGTAGTACGGCATGCACGTGCAGGTACTGTAAGGAAAGAAAGAGCAGGTTGACGTTGGAATTTCACTCAGGACGCTGTCTTGCTCTGCGAGAAGCATATCAGAGCAAGAATGCAATCTCTACTTGCCATCACACATAGCTACACAATACAGCCTGTTATATCTGCCAGTGGAAAGTTGCTGTCGCTCATGCTCATAGTCTTGAAATAGCTTCATGGTACGTTTGGGCCATGGATTCAACAAACAATGTTCCGCCCACAAAACTTATACATTTGTGCATCATTATCTGGGAAAGTGATAAAACAAATCATTAAGACGTGGTTCCAATCGGTTTTCCTTCCACAGGTCAATGAGCAAACGGTACTGTTAGTCGAGTCGTGGACTGGTTATGATTGAGCCGACTTGGCAACAATAATGCCACTGAACAGGCAGCGCAATATTATGACGATACCTATGCACACAACTAGGTTAATACAACCTCAGAACGTGTATGTTGTCAGAGTTTGGAAGAACTTCGTACGCAAAGTATCTGATGCCGTACGCCTTCAGCAACTCAACATCAATCTACACAGCAGAGACAATATCCTGACACTTCAATCCCTAGTGCATAATCAACTGTCGTCTCCACGGTACATACGTGTATTCTAATACGCGTGCTTTCGTTCTGGATATCTTTCAACACGACCAGAGTACTTTCCAAATCCAGTGGAGTTTTGTTTTAATCAGTTGACGTCATTGGTCTGCGCAGCAGAGTGCCAGAACCCGTCCATCATCAAGTATTCGTGGTGACAACGCTGTTTTTGTTTGGACGATTTCTTGCTGAAAATGTCATTTTTGTGCTACTTACCGTATGAGGAGTGAGCGACTTGTTTCCAGCATACACCCCTGCACACTGTTATGTTGCACTACATATGTACGCGAATTTTCGTAGTGATGTCATGTTGATACTCATGCGTGGTACTGATATTACTGTTGCTGTTTATCTTACATATGTGGACCACCTGTTATTGCATTCTACTGTGTAATGCATGTTTGTTTTAGCGTTACTACTGCCCACACACATTTTCGTTTCCAGCATGCATTTCGTCGTTGCTCCCATTACGCGATATATGCCACCCACTGTGCAGTACTGGCTCGCTGGCTGCCTATACGCACGGCGTTTGTATCCTTCCTGAATGCTCTCCCATCTTCGTGCATTGAGATGAATTTGCGTCCTTTTCGCATACAGGCGAAGTATGCACCCAAAACAAAAACACATATTTTCCGTTTTCGTTTCTTCTTTCTTCCTGCTCCTGTCACCCCCTTCGCTCATTTCCGTAGCACATTGTGGCAATGTTGGAAATCCGGAAATGTGTGATTGGTCCTTTTCCGGATGTTCTGCTTTCTTCGCATGGGTGCGTCCTATCTCATTGCCTTGCGTCGACTATTTGTAGTATTTCGTACATTTAACCTTTTCCGATATCTCTTCTCGTTCTCGCAATATTCCACACAATCTCATTTTGACCCCGTGTTTATACCCCTATTTGACCCTTTCAATGCGGTTGTTGGCCGATATAAAAAAATACGTGTCGCTTCTTTTTCGATGTTCTCTATGTCTGTGCGATCTTATCACAATCGGTGTGTTACACCTGGGTACCCTTCCTTGTAAGTGTCATTTTCTCGTACCTTTGGAAAAGGGTTTGGTGCCACTGGTGCCAATAGTTTCCCCGGTGACGCAAAAATCGTGTGGATCAGCAAATTCAGCACACCCGAAAATGTTGCCATGCTAGGATGATTCTCAACTGTGTGATGATGTCACTTCAAAGTAAAGTAGACTGTTGACACAACCCTTCTGGTGGCACTGGGGACGCATTTAGGTTTGATCGTGATCCCGGCCACCTTGACCGAGGTATTACAGGGTTTTCTCAGTTTCACTACGAGAATACTACGCTTTTACCTGAATAAGGTCTTGAACGTCTTGATTTTTAAGTTGTTTCTCCTTAAAGAGTGTCTGTTTAGAGTTCTCATCTCGTTATACGGTGTGGACTTGTTCTCTGCTCTGTTAAAAAGTTTCCGAAACATTGTTGGAGAAAGTTGGACAACCATACCTGGATATTTCCAGTTACTTGACTAATTGACACCTGCCACCATTTAGTTTTCAGGAATACTTGAAAGAAGAAGAAAGAGAATAAATAGAAACCTGAAGGAAGATTTGAACGTGGGTTATTCAGTTAGAAGTCCAAAATCTCACTGACTGGACTAAACTGCCAGTGAAAAAAGCAATACATGAAAACAGAATATAGGGACAGAAATACGTTGCCAGAACCTAGAAACAAAACTCCCATGACTTACGCCATGCTTTAAGCACTTTTTCTATTTTTCAATTAGGGATTGCAATTCCCATTCATTGATAATATTTCCCATTTCTGTTGAATTGCGTGATCAACACTTGATCAGAATTGCATGCACAGTTACGAAAGAAACCGTTTTCTCTTTCTGCGCATATGCGAACATGAAAATTGAGACCTTCCAATCAGGTAAGCGAAATCTCTCGGTGCTTTTCCAGGATTATTGAAAATAATTCCAAATACTGACGTTACTGTATGTATCAAGGAACTTCCCCAAAATTTTTAACAGTGTGGCAGATATTTCTCAATCCTTTCCAAGACTGGGTTCCATACGTTATTAATACTTCTTCCGACGTTATCGGGGTATTTTTTATTCTAAGGAAGGTGATTCATTCTCCCGATCACCGCCTGAAAGGAACACTGACTTTAAGTTGGTGTTCTAATCATAATGGAAGAAATGATTGTGTGCGAATACATCTAAAGAAATATGCAAATAAATATGAAAACAGTAGGCGTGGTGTTGTGGTTTAAGATTGTGTCTATGAAGCGGCATTTAGAGCTCATTTCGAGACAGTCACTTTGTTCGCTCTGTTAATTTAGTCACAATGCCGAAATTTAAATGAGTTTTTTTTTTTAATTGTGACGTAAACCTTTAAAGTTGGGGAAAGTAATATCTATTTGGACTATTTTCTTAACTTTGTATACGACCTTTCCAGGAGTGAATTTCGGTTTCGTTTCTTGGCCTGGTCTACTGCTTGGAAGAGATAAGAAAATGGGAAGTATAACGGTCCACATTAAGATTTTGCTTTGTTCCGCCAGGCATGGATGTTTGGCAATTCTAAAATCATTGCATTCATAGTTTCTAAAATGGACCATATAAAATAAAGTTTACAAAGTTTACAAAGTAGCCCGTAAGATTGATAAAGTTATTCAAATCAATAAAAGTTATTGCACTTATAAAACAAAATACAATAAAAATTGAAACTACTAAGAAAAAAATCCTTTCATCATAATACAATGTTTAATATATAATTTATTATCTAAATATACATTAAAATCTAATATTTATACATAAAACTTAAAGTTTCAACTGTTTAGGTAATAAATCGTAGATTAGGCCCCTTTTCTGCACGGCCATTCTGTCGTGTGGCAAGAAACCGTCCGTTCGGTAAAATAATCCAAGCAAATTGATGCTTTTATGCACCCACGTGACATTTTCTGCCGTCGCGATCTGAAAACGATGTCGTTGTGTTGTGGAGATCCCAAGCGTCGAAAAGCCGCGCGACACGTTCTAGCTACGTTGATTTCAATGGCGATGTTTATGCAATCGCGCGGCTTGTGTTTTGCAGCCTAAATGTTGCCAGGCATTCTTGATAAATCAAAAAGAAAAGCAATATTACGTGAAAAAGGAAATATGTACACATCATTTCTTGATGACATTGTTAATATAAACTTTAGGGAAAAATAACTTCAGTAGTACGTTTAAACATCAAAAACATATTTTAAAGAAAAAAAAAACGAAATTACTAACGTGCACTGTCTCAATGTGCAGCAATATTAGTGTGTGATTGTTTGTTTCCTCTGAATGATAACTAAATGATAACTAAATGTTGTATGTTCTATCCTTGGTCGACACATGAATACAACTACTCTCGAATGCGAAAAAGTACTGGCAACATTGTATGGACATATTCCCTTTTTTCTCTTGATCACCATCTCACGCGATAAGTCGTACGTGCATAAAAAGGCACAAGAAAAACCGCGCTGTAGCCGGATTCTTTGTCGCACGACATAATCAGCATGCATAAAAGGAGTCTAAACATCGTGCTGCGATTGTAACATTGTTGTTTGTTAGATGTGTGTACAGAGTGTCATGCTAGATAATAATTAAATAGATAGTCATTGTTACTTAAGAGTCCTCTAATATATGAAAATATCTTCTCTTTATAGGTAGGTGAATAGTTGCAGAGTAATACGAACCCCTAGCGATGACAGTCTCATATCGGTACGTTCTCAAATTTTTGTATTTTAAGGGCTTCTAACCAATTTAAAGTACGTTTACATGGGTCCTTTGCAAACAGATTGGTTTTTTGATATCTTGCACTTGTAAGTTGATTTTTTTGTAAATTTTTCTTTCGTCTTTGTATTATTATTATGGATAAACACGTAGAAATCTTCACCTGCAATTTTTGTACTTATACAGTATCGTGCTGGTCTAGTAGTTAACGCCGCTGACTGATGATCGTGGGGTCCCGGGTTTGATTCCCGGCGCTAACAAAGATTTTTTTTTTCAAAGCGAGAGAGTCAGGAACGGTGCCACCCAGCATCGGGATGCAGTTGGGGAACTGCTGTGAATAAAAGACAGTGGCGAACACAGTTGAGAACTTCGGCTCTCCTCTCCCAACATATCTGGTCAACGTGGGAGCAGTAGACCAAGTCCTTCCTCTGGGACAGGCCTGATCCAGTTGTGGCTTGAATATGGCTGGGAATTATTTATTATTATACAGTAATTAATTTAATATATTTTTAATTTTTGCAACATATAAATGCCATTCTCCTGGTTGTCTAAACGTCCAAGTAAAGAACACGAGTTATTTGTCCTGTTTCATATTTGTGTTCTTAATTCGTTTTAGGTAAAGTACTAACAGTCTTACTTATTTTAAACAATAGAAGACCAACATACAAACTTTTATGATGATTTTTATGCCATTGTCTTGCCCTACCATTTTCTAGTCATTCTGGACAAATTCTCATCATTTTGGATGTGCGATTATTTTGCTGATTTTGTAGATATTGATACTTTCTTTGGCGTTTGTTAAGCTGGCATGACTACTCAAACATTTCCTTGCGTAACAATTTTGTTGTCAGTTCAGGTGTGTTGTAACAACGTTGAGCAGCGTTCGAATTTCATTCATTCTCCTGGCCAAAAATTTTGTTTTAATTTCCTAAAAATTTCAATATTTTTGCTTCTGCTGGTTTTCAAGTAGATTTATACAGAATAAATACTTTGTTCCGTATTAATGCTATGCCATGTGTGTGTTTTTAATGAAAGAGGAGTAAAACGTAATTCTCCTGCCAAAAAAGTCCATTGTATGACTACATGACTACATTTAGCAATATTTTATAACCTCCCGTTTCTTTGTATATTTTTTCGTTTGCTTTTTTAAATCTTATAAGGATAAGGATAAAATTGATTATATGGGTGGTAACAGCACTATGGCTTACGCTCGACTCGATTTTTTACACTCTTGTCAATGTTCTTTGTAAATGCTTTAAACCTTGAGCATAATTAACAATATGTCATTCTCCTGACACCTGGGCCATTCCCTTCACATGCGAAATTTCCTTTCATTTTTTAAAAGATTAGAAAAAGCTTGGTCCCCGACCGGAAATGGTAAACTCTGTTCCTGTATGTGATGCCAGTAAAGTACAGAGCTTGAATTTGGATTATTTCAATTTCGCCATTTTTGTCTAGGAAAGGCCTATTTATTTACAAACGACTCATATACATGACACTGGGAGAATAATACAGATTTATATTAAATTAGTATGTCCCGGACTGATTCAGTGATCAACTAGATGGCAGTTATTGGATTTATTTAATTGTTATTATCTTCCTAAATGAGCTTGTTAGTTTCCAAGGACAGGATCTAAGTTTTTGATAAAGTGGACTTCGAACTACTGATCGACCAGTTCCATTGATGCCAACAGTCCAGAAATTAAATCAAATTCAAATTTCAATTACTTCTTTCAATGGACCGCAACCAAGATTGAACCCAGGATCACACACAAAAATAGTATCCGTAGTAACCATTTGTATAATCGGTAACCAATTTTTGCTTCGTATTGCTTCATATCTTGAACACAATCTGCGGAGAAACTTTTTTCACTAAATCAACAATTTCAAATCCTTTTCCCGTAAAAAAAAAAAAATCAGGCCTCTCCAAATCGAGGGCTGTTTTTATAGAACCCGACCGTCTTAAATTTGTTTGATTTTTTTTTAGGATTTATCTTATTCACATCAGGCCAATACCGGGATGGTTACTTCAAACTAGGAGTCTAGACGCTGTCGAATTCCGTCCTCTACCCTATGCCGACCTGAGCCAAAGATGTCTAGATGCCATAAATGAAAGTCTATATTAATCATTACATCCTGAATGCATTCCACCAACAATACTTTATAGTTATTCTAGGTTACATACCCTCCAGGAAAACGATAGAATTATCACAGATCAGTGAAATGGATTAACCCAGCTTTAATTGTCTGTGATAAGAAGAAAGAGTTTTTTTAAACTCCCCCAAACAGTTCGCAGTCACCGATTCATGTAGAGGGAGTGGAGAAGGAAGCGGCTCTGGCATTCATTAAATGTCCCATACCGGCAATCACCTGGTGCAACTGAGAGGAAACAACCGCTCATCCATTACGCTCGATAGGAGATCTATCCACATGTTCTACTTTTAATTCAATTTATATTTATAGGCCATGTAGTCAACTAAGCTTGGCAAGCACTTTTTTCGATCAGGGATGGAAGAACGTAGCGGTCAGGAGTCTTGTCTACGTACCACACTAGAATTCAGCTGGTGAAATTGAGATAAATTCTGGGTAACCTCAGTATGTATGGCTGGTACTCGAATCTGCGTGCCTCTGCAGTCCCAATTCAAAGTTCGCGACCGTGAGGACTGGTGGAACGATGTTTTTATCTGTAAATTTTAAAAGTTGATTGCATCAGGACGGCCAAGGTTGTAATGTATGTTTTCCATCAATCTATCAGTACTTGGTGAGAACAAAAGGTACTACTTCCAAAGCAAAGTCAAGAAAAAAGTTTCTCCAGTTGTAATACCAGTGACATGCAGAGAAGGAAGCGTGACTTTCATCTTCATTGACTCGTCCTCTGGAACGTGAAACGAAGCCAGAAAGCGACGGAGGAGAGGGAGTGATTGTTTTCGTTTTCTAGCAGATTTCCATGCCTTCCTCCTCTCATCCTTTCCTTCCGAAGGAAGTATTTCGACAACGTCGATGCCCGGCAGGCATCTCGTTACCAGTCTGGAGAATAAAGTAGGACGCTTACTTACTAGTTTGACAAGAGAGCCGAAAAAGACAGAAAAACTCTCTTCTCAAGAAATGCGCATGCGTATAACGAAACAGAGAGAAAAAAGGTGCGGTGATTTCTGAATACTCCATAAACAGGTGTATACTCACGCACACATACACACACATAACACAAGGTTGACTTGAAAGATCTTTTGGAAATTATTGAAGTCATTAAGTATCAAGGCACAGTGAATTGGCAGTGATTTTTTAAAGTGTTTCCTCAGAAAATTGTGTTAAATACAGATTCGGAATTGTGTGAAAATCCGAAGAAACGATTCGCTTGTTACCGGAATGTCAGCTGGCATTTTGAAAACTTTCTGATTTATTTATATTTCGTGCACACACGAACACACACGTACAGAGAGACCACAGCAGAAAAAAAAAATCCGGTTTCCACTTTCAATGCCAGTGAGTCTCGTAAGCCTATCAGCAAATCTTCTGGCTTAATTTCGCTTGCCATTAGTCCTCGAGACACGCGCGCGGTAACTCCTTGTGAACATTATTGCACTCTTGATTTTTATTATTACAAAAAGGAGCAGCAAACCGTTCTTGTCATCCTTCGGTTTGTTTTATTACCGCGCTTAGTTATTAGCATACTGTAAAGACGTATTTGTTTTTGCTCACGAAATAAATAGTGTACGTTTTTTTGTGTGAGGCGAGACCATTCAATCTTGTTTATTTTAGTGGTGTGTTTTTTTGTGAGAACAGTGTTTCCAGTTCTAGTGCTGTTATTGAGTAATATTTTGTAGACAAGGAAGAAATAATAGTTTAGGAAAAATGTCTTCGTCACCGACGGATCCTAATCAGATGTTCAGTTGGGTTAGAAGGTATGTATTAGTGTTTGTTTACTCTCAGACTTTCATGTTACAGTAGAGAACAATACGTTTAGGGTGGTCATTCGTCCTGCTTTTTAGGCTGGACTTTAGATGGTCATGTCCTGCGGTTGGCTTAACAGTCGAGTCGTACGTTAATTTGTCCTGCTTCAAGTTGTTTACTTTAAAAACACTTAACTCCCCATCATTCTTTTGGTTTCAGTCTCAGACAATTTCAGAATTTGTAAAAGTTTAGTATATTTTAATAAAGTTCAGGATAGGATATTTTTATCGGCTAGATTAGTTTTCAGCAAATCTAGGACTGTGGAGAAAACCGCTAAATTGGCTTGATATTTCCAACTTTGTTTTAACTTGCGAGATTGGAACGTGCAGTGACATTTTTAAAGCCTTCCGGCAGAACAAACGTTTACGAAAAGCGGCTCGAGAAATAGGGAAATATCAACAATAAGGTAATAGATTTAATATGTGGGTACATTTTACTTCGCATTAATTATGCTTCTAATTATTATTATTATTTTGTATTTTATACATATTTGTTACCTCAACCGTTTAGCAATTACAACGAAAGGTACGGTTAATTTAAAACTAATAGTCGCATAACTTCTTGCATTTCAATCTTATTCAACTTGTGGAAGTGTCCTGCTTTTTAACCATCCCTTATTAGCCACCCTAAATACGTCCTTCTATTCATGACTTGCCCTTCCTTCTTTGTGGAAAAACAAGAAATGGTTGTATTTTTAACCGAGTGAAGGAACTGAAACCGTAGTGTCATTATTCACGCAACCTTTGAGAAAATAGGTCAGATAGTCCAGTAGTTTCAATCGCTGACTGATAAGGTCGGCAATCCTGATTGATGTTTCCTAGAGTTTTCCTCAGTCCCACCTCAGGTGGATACTGGAATGGTACTGGAACCTAGAATATGGACACTGATCCACACTTCCCCATTCTTGTCCATGGAAGAGCTTGCCAAGAAACGTCATTTCTCCGGCCTAAGACACAGATGCATAACCATCCCGTAGAAATTAAATTTTAAAATAAAGCCTAACCAGAATATTTGTATAAAATGTTTGTCTTTAGACCTCCGTCCTTTTTTTCAGTTGCTCCTCAAGGAACACAATGAGCGGGATTTACGCATACTAACTAATTAATACGGAACTCGCACGTTCATCGCGGCAGTAACGTTCACAAAATGATTCAATCCTGGGCAAGACCAGCCCAATTTTCATCACGAAGCCCTACATCTCGAAGATCTATTCTAATATTGTAATCCCAATGACGTCTCGGTCTTCCCAACGGCCTCTTTCCCTCCAACTTAGCAAACACGATGGAATATAATTCGTTTTCTTCCCATCCGAGCTACATGACCGTCATGATTTCATTATTCTTATAATATCGGGCTAATCATACAGTTTGTGGAATTCTTCATTACGCATTCTCCTCCATTTTCCGGTCGTCTCGTCCTGTTTCAGCCTGCATATCTTTCTGGAAACCTTATTTCCAAACACACGCAATTTATCTTCATTTCCCAGGGTCATAGTCCAACTTTTGCAACATAAAGCATTATCGACAGAAAAACCTACTTTTTGTTTCTTCTGTGCCCTCGATCTTGCTTGTTACATAAATACACATGCTCTTAAGTATTTAAATTTGTTTACTTTCTCTATGATCTCATTCTTAATTATTATGTCTCTATTTCATGTATCCTCTGTGTTTCGTCTTGTTATCATGCATTTTGTTTTCGCATACGTTTCTTATGTATTTTGTTTACTATTACGCATACAAAACAGCGAGCTATTCCACTGTATTGTCATTTGAAATAGTATGATTTACAATGGGAAAAGCCTTTTGGTTAGCGTTTTCAGTTGATTTTTTTTCTTTTGTCTAATTGTTCTTGGGTATTCCCATAAAAAAGGAGATGGTATCTGTACAAACATGTACTTCTTGTGTTTGTCTCCGCTGGTTTTCCCATGTGAGAGATTGGGGCAGAGTATTCCATAGGTTTTGCTTTTGGCACATGTTTTACGGCCGGATGTCCTTCCTGACATCAACTCACACCAGGAATCCGGGTATGGTCAATTGAAATGTTACTATGAAATTTAGCTCCCACCGGGAATGGAACCCGAGCCCCCTCGAACTGAAGGCGAGCGCGGTTACGACATGGCTACGCAGGAGCTCACTATCTAGTTCTTGTGTAGGATTTTAATATCACATCAGTTTAATTTTTCAAGGACACTTCTTTGTATTAGCATAACGTATGGAATGGTCTTAGTATGTTAGCATCAGCGGTAGCGTCACTGTCAGCATGTGTGACATGCCAGGTTCGATTCTTGATTACAAACTTCAAATTTTTCCCGTGTTTTGGGATGAGCACAGGAGAAGAACGTGCTTTGTCCATTTTTGGCCAAATTAAGATAATATGAACATCGGTTTGCTCTTCGAATGACTTTTTTAACAAAGTAGCCTTCAAAGCAGTGAGCACTCAGTGAATTTGTCCTTTGAATGCCACTGACTGTTTCCTTCTCACTCTGAGCCGCCGCCATTTTTTCAAGCCAAGAAATCTCACGCTCTATTTGAGCCGGAAGTGCTAGTATAGGCAAAATGGTTTCCCAAGCAGAAAGTTTCAGCGTTACGTATGAGTATAATAATACGTACTATGAAATATCAGGAAGTAATCAGCTGCACTTCCTGCTTCAGAATAGGAAGATGTTAGAAAAACGTTATACCAGGGTGAGTCATATGTTTGTAGCGTTGGGTGGCCACGCCCACTCGATGCCGGAAAACCATGTGCAACGTGTAAAACAGGTGAAGGTGATGGTGGCAGAAAGCGTGTCACGTGTCTGTCTGATCACAGCGCTGTCTGATCTGTCTGTGTGGGAGGAACTACGCGTTGAATACACAGTTGGCAGGACAATGGATGAGGAGAAACTTGTGTGTCGTGTGCTTCTGTGCCATTACTGGGAAAAGGGGTTGAATGCAGCACCAGCAACCAAGAAAATTTGTGCCGTAGAAGGTGAAGGTACTGTCCACCCGTCCACAGCTAGAAAGTGGTTTCAACGTTTTCGGTCTGGTGACACCAGTCTCGATGACAAGCCCAAGAGTGGAAGCCCTGTGACGACGGATATCGATGTCCTCCTGAACGCTGTTCAAGGAAACCCAGGAACCAGTACCCGTCAGCTGGCAGATGAGGTCCAGACATCACAAACCAGTGCCGTTCGTCATCTGCATCAACTTGGATTTCGCTCCAGGCAACCGAGAATGGTTCCTCATGATTTGACTCCCGCCCAAGCTCAAAAACGTGTGACCCTGCGTGAAGAACTACTTCGAAATCCAACTAACGACAGGTTTTGGCGGCGGATCCTCACAAATGATGAAAAGTGGATCTTTCTTCGTTATCCTGACACCGGGAAACAATGGCTTCGACCAGGTACCGAGGCGCAGCCAGTGGTTCAAAGAGGGTGGTTTGAAGAGAAGACAATGCTGTGTGTGTGGTGGAATTTCGAAGGTCCGGAGCACTGGGACCGCGTTCCACATGGTCGTTCCGTAGATGGGACATTGTAAGCTGAAAATCTGCAACGTTTATACGACATTGTGCGTCGTCATTATCCAGCACTGTTGAACCGAAAGCGACTGTTCCTCCAATTTGGCAACGCTCCATGCCACATGCCAAGAAGAGTCCGCCAGCACATTGCGGACATGGATGGCGTGGACATTCCCCCCCCCCCCCCTACAGTCCCGACCTTGCGCCATCTGATTTTCATCTGTTTCGTTCCATGACACACTTTCTGCGGGGCAGACAATTCCATTCCGTGGATGATGTGACAACTGGCATTACTGAGTTATTTGCTTCAAAGCCTGCAGCCTGGTATCGTCATGGGCTTGTGTCACTGTTGGAACGTTGGAGAAGGACCATACAGTGTGATGGGATGTACTTCGCCGAATAGACTTCTGTGGTACAGGGGGAGGCGGGTGCTGCACATTATCCATGAAAACGCTACGAACATATGACTCACCCTGGTATACAGTTGTGTGTTTGCTTGCACCGTAATACAGCACTGCGAGGTGAGAGAGCTGAATCTCTACTTTCATATAAACATCACTCTGGCGTTAGGAACAAGACCATTCTCATGTGGTATTAAAAGAGTTTAAAATAAATATTTATTTCGTACAGATTAAATTCTTAAGCTGTTTCTAACTTGCTAAATTAAATTGGCCAGGTTAGTAGTCACGTTTCCGCGCTCGAATTGGGGTTCGAAACTGCAAATTATATTTAAAGTTTTAGGTAATAATTTACATAAGCTACTTCGGTTGTGGTGCACTTTATGACAGCTAGCTATTCTGCCGTATGTACCGTACGCTTTAATGTGAATACCTAGCGATAACCAGCAGTCCAAAAACTGCCAGTAAAAAAAGAAGGTTCTAGAACGCTGACCCGTTTACAGGAGTATCATATATAGAGAATAATGCCACTTCTTTTAAATGAAAAAAAGAACACTTTCTTGACTTGTACACTTGAAAGTGGAGGAGGGGCAGTGTTCTAGAACCTTGCCATCAAGATTTGAATATCACCCAGATCAGGCTTTCGTTCAGAAAATTTGCAAGGGGGGGGATTTCAGAGAACTGGGAGGGCGTTACTTGTACAATTAGCATTACAATTTTGCCCGGGGGCGGTACATTCGGTCCGGGGGTGCAAGTGCCTGAAAGAAACACTGACCCAGATTCTTCTCTTTCTAGTCTAATGTGAATAAAGTATAAAATTCCACGTATGTGTTAGGGGCTGCGCAAAGTGCTACCCCGTGTGATTTAGTTAAGCATTTTCTTAATCTCAAAATGCACAAGTAATCCAAAATTCATATAATATAAATTCACGTTACTAATTATGAACAAATAAATGCACTTCTGCATAGGATAAAGACTGGACTCACTGTTATTGGTAGCCCTAATCGTCCACCTTTATATTTGAAAGGTAAGGGTCTAGTTATCTAGTAATGGACCACGCGTGCTCACTACTGGTGGAATAAATAAATTAATGCTTTTAGGGGAAAGATGGTAACAGAAATGTCCTATGGATTCACCTTTCCTCCGCACTAGTTTATTTTATTTCTTAATCCACAGGATCCAGTTGTGGACCATATTTTCATATTTACATTCTCGGCATATTTACAAGTACATTTACCCATCTTCCTGGCACGCTATGTTTACCACTTTTTGCGCTGTATGATATTCTGTTGTTCGTCGAAATTCACCTATGCGCTTTATAATATTCAACTGTTCGTTGAGCATAAACCTTAACTGTCATCCGAAAGATTTCCGATCCCAGACGCTCATTAAGCGCTCAGTCCTCAGTGAACCGCTCAATCCTTTGAATGCAGTCAAACTCTCATGCATGAAGAGATTATGCATAGTCCACCTATTACAAGTAAATCTTTATTTGATGTGCAGGTATACGCAATGCTAATTGTGAGCTTTTAAAACACACTCTTGTAAAATCAAGAAAATTTATTTATTTATTTGTTTGTTGCCTATGACCAAATTCTAGTTATGGGGAACAAAGTTTATTCTATATTGTTTTCTCTGCGTGCTGAACAAATTAGATGGAAGCGACTAGTTTGCATCACGCTAGCTTTCGCTCTTTCTGGGAAGACATTTTACTTTTAGGGGTGTAGATCTGAATCTGGAGGATGTTAGTGGTGTTAGGCACGAGCACAAGAGTCAAGACCAAGACCAGGTATACCGATGCAAGACCAAGACCAAGGGATGCAAGACCAAGACCATACCTGCAAGACTCGCGCAAGACCCAAGACCAGTATGCAAGAGTCTTGCACACGCATTATTTGAATATTTAAAGAATGTGGAAAGAAGGGGAAATCATTATATCCTTCACTTGAATTTCTTTGGCTTCTGTAAAAATACCGCTTGAGTGAAGGTGTTCCGAGTTGTGCAAACCGTGTGAGTGGATCTGAGAATCATGCCGCTGTTACTGTAGCATACTAAACTAAACTTACACTGTACACTACTGTACTACTGTACACTAGACTTACAATAGAAGGAAAAGGTTTTCGTTAAGGATAATTTTGATAAAGGTCCTGGCTTTTCTAATGTTAGGTTTGTCGTGGTATGATTTATTGATTCAGATAAAGGTGGATTATGGTCAGTTCGGAGTCTCTACTGATTTGTGTAACCAACTCTTTGTGTTCTAAGCTACTAGTCGATGTTATAAAATGTCTGTTGATATGTGTTATTGAAAACTGAGTTCTGTTTTATGTGTTATACTACGGAGAATTGAGTCTGAATAAAACAAAATTTTTGCAGTACACTTGGTAATTGTTTGTCACCTGTAGATAAAGTCGGGAGGAATATTACTAGATGTGTGCTATGGTTTTGGATACAACGCAAAAGTTACTTTAGAGTAAGCTAGAGGTAACAGGCGTGTGGACTTGTATTGAGCACAGAAAGGCTTCAAATTGAGCAAGTTTACTTTGATACATTTGTTCAACAGAAAAGTATTGGTCCACAAACTCTTAAGTAATTTTACCGAGCGTCCGTTGGTGAGTTGGTAGAGCGCTGGTGTCTAGAGATGGACACGAGTCGAGCTAATTCTCGAGTCGAGTCACTGTTTTTCGGGTCGAGTTTGATATTTGGCTCGCGACTCGTTTTAGCTCATTTTTAGTACAGGTAAAATAAGCCAAAAATATACCCAAAAAGTCCTGCATTCATGAAAATTTGGTAATAAGTTTGTAAAGTATGCCCAGTCCAAACCACTGAAGCTAGACAAACAAAATTTGATATGCTGATGTATCATCAAGAGTAGATTACGGAAAAATTACAAAATTTGGAGAAAATTGTCATCTTCAA
>JAGDQP010023784.1:0-28732 GCA_022664845.1 Lepisma saccharinum | reverse complement strand
AGCGATTGAATATTCAGATGAAGAAAACTTATTTTGTTCTGTCTAGCCATCCTGTGCGTTATTGGGTATGGGGTTGATTTTGAAGTGAACGTGCGGGCCTGAGTAGGTAGGTTGCACCGTGAGTCCATACATTAACTGGGTGGTGTAATTGACCTGTTGAAGGATGTGCGGGCGTATGAATGGATGAACGTTCTGTAGCGTCATACAGAAAAACCGGATCATATCCTCTACAGTAACAGGTTCGCGTAGTGAGTTGTTGCTAGTTACTGGTGTGTCAGGAGTTCGTACTGGTACTACTAATTCAGGAGTGGTGGGGTTAGCCACTGGCTTTCCCTTGCACTTTGCACTGTAGGAAGCATGAGCCTCCGTACAGGTTGCACACTTTGGTTGTTCGTTGCCGTTCGGACAGTTCTTAGTCGGATGGTCTTGACTACAGTAGCCGCATTTAGGTTTGTTCGGGCATTTTGCCGTGGTATGTTCGTTATAGGTTTGACAGCGCTCGCAGCGAACCGGTAACGGTTGTTTTGTATTCGACGGCTCTACTCTATGCCGTTTGCCATATATATACGCTCCCTGCTCTAATAGGTAGTCGATTAGCTGCTGATCGGGTGAGAGCACCCGCACAAGATAGGTGGGACCGTCCTTGCAGAGAATGCGTAGGCATTTCTCTACAGGCACGTCTTCACTATGGAGTTCGGCTTTGATCTCATCATCTGTCCAAGTTGGCTCTACTCCTTTGATTACCACAGATAGCATAGGTGGTTTCCTTGGAGGAGGAGCTTGTTTTGTTTTTGGGCTTGGTGTTAGTGCCTCTATAATTGCAGATTTTCCGAATATCTCGAACGATGCCTTATTTCTTATATGGCGGTGAAATTCCGGTTGGTGGATTTTAGTATGATTCCATTCCTAGTGAACAGTATTTCTTTAATTTCGGCTCTTGGTACATATTTGACTAGTTTCTCAAAGACATGCTTGGCAGTCTTGAACTGTGCATCATATGCTTTGAGAATGAAGTTGTACAAGTCTGGATTGTTTTGTTTAGAAGTATGAGCTGAGGCAGCAGGATCAATAGATTGATGTTTGATTGAATTTGTGTTTGAGGCGCTTGGTGGTGGTCCATCTGTGGTGGTAGCAGTGTCCATGAAGATTTCTGAGCCAGAACGGGAGAGGTCTGATAAAGGAGAACGTGACCTAAGGCGCTTTTCGTCTGGTGTAATGCTTTCAGTTGATGACTGATCTTGTCGATTGCGTCGCCCTGAAGCGCGCTGCTCCTTTGCGGTGACCTTTGAACCTGCTCCCCGGACTACTGGTTTAGGTAGCTTATGCATTCTGAGTCCTTGTTGTATAGCGGTGGTCGGCGTAAAAGAATCTATCTATTTCCAAGTTCAAGCCCAAGGTCGTCAACCGTATTTTCAATCAAACCTGCTCAGTATAGCTCTAATGTTACTGGACTTACTATCAATAACCCAAAATCAAATCCGTATGAATTGCCTATGTCGTCAATCAGTGGGACAATCCTTTAACCATAAACCAAAAATCCGTGTGACTTTGCCAATTTCGTTACCAATACCTTTAATCAATATCTAATAATACCAAGTTTGCCGTTTTTCCACTGGTGGCCTACACCCAGCTAGCTGATAACTTAACCTAGAGTTGCCGTTTTTCGACTGGTGGCCTACACCCAGCGTACAAGATCTAAGTAGTAAACGTATAGTGCCGTTATTCGACTGGTGGCTCTCCCAGTGTGCAAATAAGTCGTTATGCTTATTTATCCTGGCGCATATACCAGAAGCCTGTAGGCTTGTTAGCGTTCGAACAGCTCAAACAAACTTGCTCCCTTCGACACTGAATAGTGACGTCAAACTCAAATCGACAGTATGCTTATCTTCTCATTTGTACGTCTGCTATACAAAATCACCGCAATAAGTTAACTGGTCGAAGTTAAGTTAGGATTAAGTTCTGACTTGAGCACCAAGCCTCTGGTATCATTCAATTGCCTCTTTAACTTTCATCGGCCGCTGCATTTGTAGGTATATTGTTGATTTCACTTTACATTCTATGGTTTCAGATACTTCCAGAACAGTTTTACGTAGTCCCATGCCATTTGTTTCTTAATTTGTACTAAAAAATCTAGAAAATAATCCTTGCGTCTTCTTTACTTTTGCAACGCAAAACGGAGTTCCACCTGTGGAGCAATTTTGTACTATTTGCTTTCCGGACTTAATATATTTTTGATGGTAGCTAGTTATTTGCCAAAATTTGTACTGTTGCTATTAGTTATGATAGAGAATAAGGTTTTTCTTTTTTTTTCCCCCTTCAAACTCGTTATATTGCGACCGTCATTCGTTTGTGTTCATTCGTCTTTATTTCAGGAATTGCAATTCCAGACTACAGGTGTGGGCCCTACTAAGGTAAAGGTAAGACATGGTCTTTTGCCACCCTGTAGACTTCGAAGTGAGTAAAGACACCGTATGAGTCACATATGAGTCGTTATGCGTATCATCGTTTGAGATTATTTCCCAAGTAAAGATTTCTTCGTTTTCTTTCTTAATCTGTCGCTAATCTGAACCAGCTGGTACTTCAGAGTATGAACTGATGATCTAATTAAAAGATTGGAGGTGTCGCCTTACCCGTATTTCCTCCCTCGATCTAAATTATTTTTTTTACAGTGATCACAAGGATCTGGAATCCTCTTTCCCAGATATTCTTAAATCTGGAAGGCATTTCTGCGCCGCTCGTCTGGAGTGTAGAAAATGTTTGGAGTTAGAGGTTAGGTTAGATGCGTTGCGTGGGTACTCTAGGCTCCTGGCGACCCTATTTGTCTGTGATCCTCTTTTGGGATCTTAGGATGGGGACGTTTCAGTTTTTTGCTACTCCAGCCAGGATTTGCAAAAGCTGTGCGTTTCACAGTGACCACTAAAAGGTACACCACGTATAGCACTGTGGTCTTCATAAAAATTAATCTCCTCGAGAATCCCAGAAAAAAGTTATAGTGAAGTCATAAAAAAAAACCTTATGACTTCACCTTGCTGGAGATACGTTATGCTACCAGTGCCGAAAGTCAACTAGATTCTATGTCTACAGGCCTCCAAGGAGTGAATCAACACAGGCTCAGCAGCTTAAAGATGTTATTTTACGAAATAATCGACGCCAATGTAACCCAAAAGTAGGACACCACACCACCACCGATGCACTTTGTTAAATGTGTCATGAAAAATGGCGATATAACAAGATAGTGATTCTCTATCTCAAATCTCCGTCTGGTTAAATTGAAGTGAGTGGTTCAGTGACAATTGGGAACTTTTTCTATTCCCTTCGTCGGCGTTTCATCATCTTCTTCATCATCATCATGATAAAAGAATTAGTAACACTCTTCCGCAGCATGAAGTATAAGTGTAGTGTTTGTATCGGAATTCGCCACAACCGCGGCGCTTAAACGGGCATCGAACTAGCATCCTCTATAAAATATGACATCGGCTGCAGCATAAAGTAAAACCAATCTAGTTTGTAAGGCCAGGCCTGTGTCAAAGGCATACTTCATTAACAAAAGGAATTGAGTTTGAAATATCTTTTCATAAATAACAGTTAAATTCGGAAAAAGGGCGTTAATTTATGTTATTCAATTTTCAAGTAAGTGTCTTTTTAACTTGTTTAGTATTGTTGTTTTCATGTTTAGTTGTTAACAATAAAATCATATTAATTGTTATCAGTGATTTTCCATTAAAGTTCTCAACATTTTAGTAAGAAATAAGTCATGCAATAACATGATTAATATTTCAGCGGCGTAGAAATCTTCAAAACGCGAAAGTTGTCAAAGAACGAACGCTTACAAGGACCTTACCAAGTGTTATTTATTGCGTCCGAACTTGGATTTCTGACACCTTGAACCTAGACAGTTCATACGAAGATCTCTCTGGGATCGAACTGTTGCAGGTATATTTCGGTGCTGTTGGCCCCAGTACCACTGCGGTTTTCCGACGTGGCCCTAGTCCCAACTTTACGAGCTAGTACCGCCAGATTCAATCCAGTCAAGCTAGCCCCCTTGAATACTTGTTAGCTAATAATTTTTCAGAAGAATTTGGATGACAATTTAAAAAAAATCAAAGCAAGCACGTACAAATTCATATTCCATCACGTAAAAGAACAGGAATTGTAACAAGTTTACTTTGATATTATCAAGAAAAATTGGATAAAGCGAAGACAAATATTGTAATTCAAAGTCACGCATAGATCTCCCAGTGTTCACCATTTTAGCACATATTCTTGCTCGTAACTCTGAAATTATTGATTTCTCGACTTTGCTCCCATGTAGTTTTTTGGTCACTTGGTTTCGTTTTACAACATAATAAAATGTCAAGCAATTTGACCGGGAGACATTTCTCATAAGATTTATGCGGGATCCTTTACAATAGTATAAAATATCACTGATCACATATGTAATTTGAAAGTGTTCCTAATCACAAGAGCTCAATACTATCACAAGATATGAGTTACATTGACTAGCCCTCGAGTGATCAATTCCTTGGAAATCCATGCTAGCTATTCTAAATTCTAGTATATAAAGTCATATGTTGTCTTAGACACTCTTTTCCCACAGCCGACCGGGTAGCCGTGTGGTCTACGGCGTTCGGCCAGCGACTGGAAGTTCGCGGCTTCCAGTCCCGGCAGGGACATTGATGTTTGTGGATTTTAACTCGACGTACAGGTTCGAGTTCGGTGGCGGACCGAAGACACTGCCCCTAAAAAAAAGGTTACCAAAGTTTTACTCTCTCCGCAATCGCAGTCTAAACTAACAAACAACGCTGTTACGACGACTACCCAAGAGACTTTTTAAAGAATATCTGTTCGACTCTCCAGTCTATTCGATCCAAGATAAGGGAGAAGTCAGAACCATATTCAGATAAGGGAGAAGTCAATGTAGGTTGTCTAAGTGAGAATGAATGTCTGAACAATTAGAAAATATAAGAAATTCTAAAATACATATTGAAAGCATTATTCATTTACCAGGTTACATTCCTACATTGGAATTGATTGCAGCTTTTACATCTCATCTCTGCCTTCCAGTGTTTGGTCTTTAAGCCTAAAAGCTTACAGTATTTTTTTTCTAAACCTATAACAATATAATTACAAAAAGCCACATTTAAATATATCTGTAATTTCAATTCAAGAACACCACTCTAGTTCACGTTGTACATCCTTTAATCACTAATCGCTGATAAATTCCTGGTACTTTTCATTTCATCCTGGGCCAAATATATTATCTTCTGTTATCGTTTATGCATAAGACACCGCATAATAAAAGAGTTTGAATGGAAAATATTTCTCTTGCTGGTTAAAGACATTTATCTGCAAACAGTTTTGTAAAATAGAATAACTTCAGAAACAAACTTAATTTGTTTTTTGTAACATTAGTTTGTAGATACAGATTACGACATCTATAATTTATTTATTTGTAATTGCCAGAAGTTTTAAATTATCTAGTTAAAAATACAGGGTAAGTCAAAATGATGGACCTGATTTCATAAATTTATTTTGTGAAATATAATGAACATATCTTAAAAGAGCTACTCGCAAGGAAAGGCAAAAGTTCAAAGTTTAGTTTATGTCCCGCGTGGTTGCATTGTCTACCGCTACGCGGCGCTGGAAGCAGTTAATGAAAATGGCGCTGACTGGAGAGCAGAAATCGTTCTGTGTGCTGGATTACCATGTAAACAACTCTGTGATGAGTGTTCAACGGCATTTCCGTACCAAGTATGGCAGAGACCCACCTCCTGGAAAAACCATTCGTACGTGGTATGAAAAATTCAGAGATACGGCTGCATCTGTAAGCGAAAATCGACTGGCCGTCCTTCAGCTGAGGAAGAGACAGTGGAACGTGTTCGCGCCAGTTTTGTGCGGAGTCCACAGAAGTCTACCTACCGGGCAGCGAGGGAACTTGAAATGCCACAGAAAACTGTATGGCGAATTCTGCGGAAACGTTTACAAATGAAATCCTATCGCTTGCAACTGCTACAAGCCTTAAGAGACACTGATTATGCTGCTCGAGCGTCTTTCTGTGCTGATTTTCTCACGTTAATGGAAGAGGATGGGTTCGCCGAAAGGTTACGTTACAGTGATGAAGCGGTGTTTCACCTTTCTGGGAATGTGAATAGACACAACGTAAGCATCTGGGGAACTGATAATCCCCACGCAGTTGTGGAACACCCAAGGTGAATGTGTTTTGTGCCATTTCCCCTGAAAAGATTTATGGGCCCTTTTTCTTCCTTGAACCTACTGTGACAGGACATGTTTTTCTTGATATGCTGCAACAATGGCTCCTTCCACAGCTCGAAGAGGATAGTGCAGATTTCATTCATCAATTGGATTGTGCCCCTCCGCATTACCATGGCAGCGTTCGGGATAATCTCAATGAGGCATTGCCACAGCGCTGGATAGGCCGTGCATCTCAGGAGGATCGAGTTCTCATTCGTTGGCCACCTCGTTCCCCCAATCTGACCCCGTGTGATTTCTTTTTGTGGGGTTTCATAAAGGATCGTGTTTACCTACCACCACTTCCAACAATATTGGGTGACCTTCGCGCCCGCATCACAGCAGCCATTGCAGAGATTGACCGTGACACACTACACAAGGTTTGGCAGGAGATAGACTATCGGCTTGATGTGTGTCGTGTTACGCGAGGTGCTCACATAGAGCACTTGTGATGTGACTGAAAAAAAACTTTGAGAGTTACCCTTCTTACCACATGTATTACATTCAGATATGTTCATTATATTTCACAAAATAAATTTATGAAATCGGGTACATCATTTTGACTTACCCTGTATTTGTGGTTGTGTCTCAGATGTTTCTTTAATCCTTTTCCTTATGACAAGTCAATTAAATAAACATTAATTTTAACTACTCTCGTTTTGATTATTTATCGTCACTTTTCTATATAATGCACAGTTTTCAAAATATGATTTGTTTCTGCATTTAAGATTCATTCTTGGGGTCATTTTCAACTTACAACCTACAACTCAGGAAATATTAGACACATCAGATTAAATTTCTCACATCTTTAAATAAATAGTTTTTTGGTATAATTCCTGTTCCAGATATTTCCCAAGATGGCACAATTCTTAGTTATCATAATATAGTAAAAAAAAGCAACATTTTGAGTACATTACCAATATTTTTTTGTGTATTTTATTTATATTTTAGGACCTTTCGGTCCTAAAAATTTTGATAGTGTTTGTAAAATTATATGTAAGAAAATAAAATCTTAAATTCTTATAGCTCATATTTGTATTGTGTAGTAACAATTATATATTTAAGTACTGGTAATGGAACGAAGATTTAAATTCATTCTACGTCAATCGTTAAGTTTGAAAAGAGATTTAGTTATTTGGGGCACTTTTATTTGCGATTTTCTTTCTGTTTAGTTGTATATAATTATTGTAGTCACTTTCTACACTACCAAATAAAATGACAGGCTCAATTAAATATCTTATCGTTCAATAGTAGTGGAGCAATTCAATTATAGTCTTTGATTACCCTTAAAAAAGTTTAAGATTATTTCACATCTTAATAATAAAGTAACTATGTATCCCAAAAATTGAGGGATTGTATTAGCAAAAAATTTACAAAAACATTTTGGTTTAAGAAAAAAAAATATTAATGCTATTTTAATAGGCATTTTCATAAAATGTAATACAGACTGCCTGTCGGAAATTTCTGGATGACAAAATCATATTTCATGGTAAACAACTGAATCGTGATTATTATAATTATGAAAATACTGATACATGCGAGTCAATTGCATAGAACATTCAATGTCGTATATTCATAAATCGTCATATAGAATTATTTTGTAAATCATTTCGTTGTACGGAACGGGTGACGTTACTAATTCTACGTGTTATTACAGTAATCGTTCCAGAATTGAAATCGGCACTGAAGAGGCACGTAGCGTTGGTTCGAATCCTGATGCTGGCTTTCCTATATCCCCTTTCATTAGTGAATTGCATGGGGTGATACATAGACAAGCGTTCTAGGTGCGCGTTCGCTATTTATTTTCCCATAGCAGTGCGTACCAAGTGACGTCATGTCTGAGATTTTTAGTGGTCTTGAGACATTTTGCTAGTCAATTTCCTTTCCCAAATTTTTCTTAGTTTTAAAATCAATATAATTTAAACAAAAAATAATAATTTACTATACAGAAAATTCAACAATGTGTTCGTATAAGAGTACAGTATTCCTTTCGTAGTCTCTGGTAATCAGAAATATGACAATGTATAAATATGAATACACGTCCTTCGTATGAAATTTAAACAATCGATTTTAGATTCTAAACACGACGCTATTAACTTAAATACTTTCACACGAATGGGTTACGTCGAAATAGGTGCACAAATAAATAAATAATAGTAATTTCACAAAGCTTTACATATTTCTGATAAAGTCAAGAATGTAAGAACAGATCGGGATACCGATAATTGTGAAACAGAAATCAAGAAAAATGACTTTAAACAACCAATCTAAATTAAAATACCCCCGAAAGTGAATAGATATAATCTCTGGATATCGGAAAAAGTTTAAAAGTACTGCATAGAGAAAACGTGGTTGAATGGCACCATCTTGATAATTCCTTTCCTTTTTCTGAAGCAAAAGAACCGAAGAATGATATCGCAAGTACATTCACGAATTGATAGTAAACAAAGCTAAGGATAACGAAATTAGCAAACAATCTACAAAAGCAAGGAACGAACTCACCAGAAATAGTTTCATTTCCAGCAGCACTTTACCCAATGCGATTGGAATTTAACAATTTCAATAATCACTACATCGAAATATTGCAATCCTTCTAGTATAGTTTGATACATCGATTGATACAATGGAAATAGAAAATATTTTCGACTTAACCTATATCATTTTACAGAAAGACGGAAGCAGCCTCCTACCTACATCAAGCCAGTTATGGCTTCCCTTCATCGTCATTAATAAATCCAGAAATTTTAGTACAACAGTTGGCCGTTAGGTGGCACACCGAACCTTTACCCCACAAAACATTACTCTTTACTTCCTGAAGTACACAATTTACAAGACATCGATCGCCGCGAAAAGAAGTTAATTTGATGTATTCCGAAAACAGTGAAATGAGATTTAATATCAGTCATTGAAATCACAAACGTCAATTTGAAAAGTGATTCTCAGAAATATTGCGGCCCTTTTAAAACAATTGAAATTTTTGGAAGCTATTTTTCCAAATATTTTTAACTAAACTACTCAACAGCGTTCAGGATTATTTTTTCACCGAAAGAGTTATGGGGAAATTTATAGCGTAATATTTACAGGGGGCTACGTGGAGCTGAAGCCCAAAAATATACTTTATCCCCCTTGTAGGGCCCTCACTTTTATAAGTAGTTTTAATCGTATACATACGTCATAAACGTAAATGAACGACTTTTTCAAGTGACATATAGCAGCCTAGTATATTTTGCCATGACGCCGTCGCTGCTTGGATTAATACATAAACCATGAACTGGTTACACAGTAAGGAGTAAGGCAATCATATTTATGCTTTATTTTAACCAAAATATTATGTTTTTGAATTTCAACAATTATTCTTCACTAACCTGTCAATTGTACTAATTATCATCGAAATACATGTAAAATATAAGATTTTTGAATGCGGAAAAACATTATAAAGATATTTTTTTTTGCTCATAGTTGAAGCAGTGGTACTAAATAGACTCAAAATCTGTGTACTAAAGTTAAATGAAAAACTGCTAACTGAACACTGCCGTCTTTCAAAGTTCTCATGCTAAAGTATAAAAATATAACAGAAAAACTTTAACGCAATTAACGGTGTAGATCACCCCGCCATCTTGGTACGCTCTTTCCATTGATTTACACGGGAATTGTTTTACTCGTCTTATATCTTTCAGGAGCATACTTTTATCTTCTGTTTTCTCCCAGTTTATCGTCATGTTCTCCTTTACTCATGCTGTTTTATAGAAATGCAATATTTTACACACGAACAGTATAATTTTCCGATATTGCAAACTATTAATAATACATTATACTTATATATTTGAAGAAACTTCACAAACCAAAACTATACAAGAGTCAAAATAACCACAAAGGCAAATTTTGTGAAAGCACATCTTAAATATTCTACTTCCGAGAGGCATAAAATGAGTAAAACAATTCCCGTGTAAATCAATGGGAAGGTCATACCAAGATGGTAGGGGTGATCTACACCGTTAACTTACAAAGTTTTAAATCATCAATGCAGTTTTTAAACACGATTTCCTGTGCATTGTTTAATCTTCTTCAATAAAAGATTGTTGATTTGTAGGCAAGGGGCATGTGAACATTTAAATTTTGTGGCGTCAGATAGGTTCTGCGAAAATTTAAAATCCAGCTGAGGGTTGAGGAACTTCTTTCTATCGAGGCATTGGATGGAGGAACTGTCACAGCATTCATTGCCAGTTGGTTTAATGTTGGTATCTTAGAAGATTGTTTCTTGCAAAAAGAGAATACGGACGAAGACTCCATTTCTTCGTCGCTTAAAATAACCAGATACATTGAAATTTCCCCCAACGGTACAACACTGTTTGAGTTCAATTGGTAGACCCGAGGCTACATTACCTTCACCACCTTCCTCCATGATCCAGCTTTTCACTGCACTGTAGATAGTGTTTTTATATTTGCCAGTTTCCAGCCGAGTGCCCCACCGAGTAATAGCAGGCAATACATGGAAGAAAATTAGGGACTAAACCCTCTTCGATTAAAAAATCGAGCAGTTTTTCCCTCCTAGCTGGGATCTTAGCTTATACCTGCTATCAACTAGTCAGCAAGTTTAAATTCGGATCTAATTTCCTCAGCACAAAGATGAAGAACATGTGCCGAAGTTGAATGGTAAAACCTGCTGCAAATGTCAGCTAAACGCACACTGGTAGCTCTCATGTAAGGAGTATTGTCAAATATTAAGGCAACCACGTTATTTCTATGAACCCTAAACATTTTATAGCATCAAGAATACTATCTACAATTATATCTGAATTACACCGTTTAATTAAATCAAAATAGACTTTTCACTACGTTGTTCAAGGGGCGCCATTAGGATGTTCACCATTTTGTTTTGTTTTTATATCACTCTTTTCATCCACAGCAGCATATACGTCTTTTTCCTCTAAAAGTGACCGAATTTCTTTTGAATCGTCATATACTCAACTTACAGTATATCCTACTGGGTTGTTCTGTCTACACTTGGTTTCAAAGCCTATTCTTATAAACACATGTTATCAGGTTACGAAGGACTTCCCACTTTCGATATCACGCTAAAGAAAAAGGAATTTATCGGCTTATGAAAATATTTAGGATTTCCATAATTGAATACTTCGACATAAAATTATCAAAGCGCTTAGTCATTTGTGCTTAAAATGGTACAATGTATGATGTCCTATGTATCCTATCGATAATAATTATAATACTGTTTTCTTGTGGCGAAGCTTACAGCATTTTCCCTCTTTGGTGAGAAAATTCCTTCTAATAAAAACTTTATTTTTTTTTTAAATATAATATTTACTTCATTTCTGATTAACCGTTCTTTTAAATGTGTTTGCATGAAATTTATTTTATTGTTTAAAATATAAAAGTCTTGCGTTTTGAGAAGCCACTGGCTCGATTCCTAAAGTAGCCTACAGCGTAATTTTGTTTTTGGTTTTGAACGAAATGTTATTTATTATTATTTTTCAGTTACAAAAACTGATTTGCAAGTAACTACTGGTGTTAATAAAACGTACCATGATAATGTTCAAGGTTATTGCAATAACATTTCAATCCACTGTTCGTTGCTCGAAGAGCCAAAATTAACATTAGCATATGATTTGTTTCATTATTATTCGAATATTGTTAATTAATCGTTTACCACAAATTCCCTGACCGGGTATATCATCCATTGCATATACCATTAATTTTGGTTGTAAAAAACAACGGAGAATTTAATTTCCAATACATATTTTATAAGGGCTGCTTGCAAATTTTTACAAATATAGTTGTCTTTCTTAAGACAAGTGAACGAAAGAACTAGCCTTTCCCAGAAGATGGAGTACAAGGTCAAGACCGACGGCAGTGCTCTGTGGTGTCATCTAGTGATAGTCACGTGAACCATGCAAAATTGTTCTCGCAACGAAATGATTTGAGCTCATAAATGCACAAAATGAGGATAAAAAGCCAAGATTAAGACAGAAATTTATTATTGTGGGAACTGACAATAATTATGACTGATTTTTCTTTTTCATACAACATTGGATTCCTAAGATTTTAAAAACAGGACAGAGAAATTCAACTTTACCAACAATAGAATAACAGTTGGTTATTCTAGGTTATTCTGTCACCACCTTCAACAGACAAAATGCATCGGAAGAATTTTTGTCTTATCAAGGCAGTATTGTTAAGGACGCCGGAAATGTTTTAATTTATAGACAGCAACGACATCCCAATGTTTCAGGCGTACCAGATTTGACACGTCCTGGAACGGAACATGAGTGACAATCAGATATATCATTAAAAAATGGCAATCTTGTCTACCATCGCTAGGCACAACAGCGTATATCTATTTCTGATAGAAGGATTTCTGTAGTGATCAGAAGTTGAATGAGATTTTTCAGTTGCGTTCAGAAATTCTACATTTTGACCGTGATTTTATAGTGGAAATTTTGTGAAGAAAGATTGACATTATTATTTATTGCTATTGGACAACTGTTTTCTTAATAAGCATCTGTCAATAATGATGAACATTGAACAGCGATACCGAAAATCAATACAATAAATTGATTAACAGAAGAAGGTTTGATGAAAAATCATTCGAAGTTCTTATCGAAAACCATGAATATTCCTCCTATCAATCCGATACCTGAAAATGTTTAGATATATACAAACAGAAGTTGAGACTGACTGATATATCAACGCCCAGGCCAAACGATTTAAGCTAGGAACTTAAAATTTATACAGTACATAGGTTATATGCCATAAGGTCTTAGGATGGATATTACAATATAACTACACTAACATATCAACGTCCAGGTCAAACGGCTTAAGCTAGAAATTTGAGATTTATATCTAGTCTGGCTTTAACTAAACTATTTTTTACTGATGTTCGGTAACGGAGCAAACGAAGGGCATTCTTCCAAAGTAGAAATTAAGAAAAGTCATTTCTTTTTTTGAAAGGAGAAGAAATTGCTGCCCTGAGGTGGGATCGAACTCAATACTCTTATCATAGGTGTCCGGTGTTTTATCCACTAGACCGTACAGCCAGCTACTCGAAACCTTCTTCCGAGCAGTTTTTATAATAATGTAAGAATTAGTTATTAGAGTGCACTTGCGAGTTCCGTAAGCCATAGAGTAAGTCAAAAGAATGTGCCAGACTTATCTTTAGGCATATCAAAGATTCGGACTAATTGAGCTCGAATCGTCCTCAAGAACCGGCCTCTTTTATTGAGGATATTAAAGCGCTCACTAAGAGGGTCATTTCCATAACAATCTATTAAAAATATCAAATACTGAAAAATTACACTCAGCACAACTCGGTGAACGCAAACGCCGAAGAAGATCATGCATTGGTCCACTGAATCCGTAATCTATCTCCATTAATTGATATTACGTCACTGCCAATCCGATATTGTAGCTGTGAATGTAGTTTCTTCACGTGTTCCCAAACGGAACATTCTAAATGTTAATACTGATCTACTAGAACCCCTTTTCGGCTGTTATTTACAAGAGTAACGAACTATTACTTGTAAAAGGAATTCTGAAGGTATCTCAAATACGATACGCCTGCAAATGTTCCGTGGGTACGTCTTTGGTAATAATTTTTCGTGGTTTTTCTGTACTAGGATGATCAGTCCTAGAACAATATCAATCCAAACTCTTTCAAAAAAATCAAGTACATAGTATAATCTTTACCAGCAGTGATTATTAAAGAAAATTGAACATATAACTTGGTTCCCCTTTACTTGATGCCAGAATTGATTATAATTGTGTTGTACTGCTTTCAAAGGTCATTCACTTTTGCAAAGGTATTATTGTTTATTCGAGATTAATGCGCAATAATATCTCTAAAGAAAAACAAACATTAGTAATCAGTATAATTTAATATTACTTGAACAGTTGTCGAGACTATTGATTGAGACATCTTTGATTGGGAAATCGTACTTCGTCCTAATCCACGTCAGACATTAACGTTGCGATCACTACAATGCTATTCGTCGCTTTCTATACGTATGTATATCTTAGCGTGAAATCACTTACTTTTACACAATTATTTAGTACAATCCCCAAACGGTGTTGGTGAATGGATAAAATAGAAACGAATTATCCATAGTCATATTCGACGAACGGGTCATAATCGATATCTTTTAAAAGCAGCCAATTTTCCTTTAGAGCGATCCGGGATGCTTATTTCCATTCTGTAAATTATATGGAAACCAGACACTAATTACAACAATATGATTTCTTTCCACAGGGTACATAATCTTTTCATATTTTATCATGGTGGCGGACGTATGAATTAACTCCGTTGCTCGAAAATAATGTAGGTGTAAGGAATGGGAAAGATGGATTTAGTTGGATTTCATATGTATAATTGTTTATTGTGTATATACGACATTAAACATTGCTTAAAAAGAGAAAAATGTGACTACGTTCAACGTTTGTTTGACGCTTGTATGTTTGAAAACGCAATACACTGATGAAAGAACGTATTCCATGGAAAACAACATATATTTTCTTTATTTAAGATACATTTAAGTGCCAGACAAGTATTAAAATTTTAAGAAGATCATGAATGACGATGCCTGATTGCCCTACCTTTTGATACATACAATTCAAAACCAATCTCTGCTTGTCTATAGTTTATATAGGTTGCTCATCTTACCATGATGTGGACCAGCTATTTCAACCCTTTCACAAGTATACATTGCTATACGATTTGTGTAAAATGTAAGAATAATTTACTTATGATACAACGACGTCAGTGTTTACTGCTTTGTGCTGCATGTATCTTAAAAAACTGTTTAGAATTTATATATGAGATCAGGGACGTAACTGCTATGGAGTATAACCCCGTAATACGGGGGCATGACCCTTCCAAGGGGTCCCTTCACTCTAGTTTCTCAATTGGCCGAATCAACCTCCTGCCTTGGCTATTTTCTTACGAGGGTGGGCATAAAGTTTAGTTACGCTTCTGTATGAGATGTTTTTTTTTAGTTCCAAAGAGAAATTAATTTTGAAGTAGAATACTACATAATGTTGTTGTCATTATCATTATTAATATTCTGGCAACACTGGCAGGTCTTTTAAGATAGATTGAGCCCTGCCAATTCATTCTGATTTTGTATTTTCCATTTTGTCGCAGCATACAACTTATCACCCTTAATACTGTCAAGGAGTTGTATTCTCCTCTTCTTCCTCCTCCCTCCTCATTTCCATCAACATACATTTAATTGCATTTCTAAGTATACATACAATCTCTGCCCTGTTAATATTCTGAGCAGTTACTTTTTCTTTTCATTTTATCTCCAGTGTTGCTTTCCGTTTGTGCATTCTCTTTCACATCTCTTCATTATGCACCTTTCATGTTCAGCTGAGTATTTCCATTCTAGTCCATGTCCACATTTGAAAAGCTTCCAATTTTTCTTTCGTCTCCACACAACCCAATAATCTATACCAAAACATTTAATTAATCTTTTTCACAACTCTTTGTTCAACGATCCGCAGAAGGGACCTTCTAATCCCGCTCGTGGTGCAGAAATTAAATGCCAGGAACTACAAGGTGTAGAGCGGTCACGGTCTTAAAAACCCCAAAATTGGCACAGTAGTTTAGTGTTGCCAACCTATTATTAAAAATCAATTGTTCAAATTGCTTCCATTCAGTTAGGTTGGCATAAACAGGATTCCAAAACAATAGAAAAACACTGAGTGGACCTGGGGCCCCATGGAACCAACGTACCAGCATTGCCAACCTATTATCTATATATTTCTTTTCAAAATGCTTCCATTACCTTAGAAAAGGCAGCACCAAACTTGGCATAAACAATATTTGATACAATATCGTTGTAAGTGTTGCCAACCCGTTTTTAAAAATATATCTCCTGAAAAATAAGGTTTAGAGACGTGCCTAAGGTGTCATTGGAAAAGTTTTGGCTAGATTAGCAGTGTTGTTTGGCAACAACATCCATTCAGTTCAGTGTTGCCAAACCATTTAAAAAAGTAATCAATTATTCAAATTGCATCCATTCAGTTAGACCAAGCTGCCCCCCAACTTGACATAAACCTTATTCAACACAAATAGATAAGTACTGAAGGTTTTTTTCGTACCTAAGCACTGCAGTTGTCAGTGTTCCCAGCCTATTTTATAAAGAAAATAGTGATTGCGTCACTAAAATGCTACCAAGAGACCGGAGTCTTCACAATAATTCTTAGTAGAATTGGATCTCTAAGATGTTTAGTAATATTGGTAGTTTGGACAAATATTACTATTGTAACAAAAAACCCAAAGTCAAATCAAAAATTAATTTTTTGATAACAGCATTAATGTTATTTTATCATATAGAAAACTTCTTGCATTCGTATAATTTGTAACTTATTTATTAACAAAGGATGACAATATTAAAACGCGCTAAGTTACATTATAGTGGAGGAGAAATAGAAGTTAGGGTGGAAAAAATTCCCACAGAAATACTTTTTTCTTTTCTTGCATCTATACATGATCTCTTTCAACATATTGAAAGTATAGATAAATATACGCACGCAAAAATTAATTATGGGGCCAAACGTGGGGAGAGGGGGGGTTAAAAAAGGTTTTTCGCGAATATCTTTTAAAATAATGATTTTAGCCCAAATTTGGAAGACATCACTTTTAAAGATACTAAAATTATGTACAATTTGATATATATATAACATTTTTGTACTATCAAAATTGACGGAGTTACGGTAATTTGAATGTTTATCATTTTTTGCATCCCTTACAGAATTTTGGCTTTTTTTCCAAAGTTTTTTGGCGTTTTTCCAAAAATTGTTTGTTTTACGTAACATTTGTTGTGTTTGTGTTACGTAATATTTGTTATTAATAACTTAATAGGTTACTACCATGAAAATTAAACTTATTATGATAGTTTTATTATTTTATCCTTACAGATACCCCATGCATTTTCACGCTAGCTGATCTGTGGTAGAGTCTGGGGTGAAAGTATTTCCATAATTAACAGTTTTTTTATAGCCATAGTTGATCCCTTCCAACATATTAAAAATATGATTGTATATACCGTACTCAATAAAAAATAATTTTATTTATTATTTCATGTTTGATCCCTATGCCCTAGAAGCGAGGTGAATTGCACGCCAGCAATGGAAAAGGACAATTGTTTATTGTGTTCCACAAGCACTGATAATAGTTCAAACTGTGTCACACTTACTGATAAAGGTGTAAAAGGTATTATAAGTGCTAGTAAGCAACGAGAATATAAATTAGTGAACTATTAGAACTATTGCCCTCTCACCCTTTGATTGTTCATAAGGAATGTCGTCGTTTGTATATAAATCCAAACAAAATAAACAGTGATCTAAAGAAGTTAAAGCCAAACAATGACACTGAAGCTTCATCTAACAGCTACAGAGTTTTACGTTCTGAGCTGTCTACATTTGCATTTAAAGAAAATTGTTTGTTCTGTGGCCAGTATATTACTGAAAACGAGAAGAAAACGAAATCTACGGGTTCGAACGTTAGCATTCCAAGAAACAATTATGAAAGTATGCAACACAAGAAATGATATTTGGTCAGCTAATGTCCTTGCACGTCTTCTTTCGGTTAGCGATTTCCCAGCAGCAGATGCTCTATATCATCAGGAATGCATGTATTAGAAAAGGCGATTCTATTCCTAAGAAACACCAGCGCAATGTTCTGAACGAATGAACTAAATCTTCTTGTCATCCGCTCAACAGAGATAAAGAAGATGCTTCTTCAGAAATATGTAGGTGGCTGGAAGAATATGATGAACCTGTATTAGTTCAGGAACTGGTGGACAAAATGGCAGAACTATCACCTGATAATACCGAACCGTATAGCGTTCGTCGTATGCAACAAAAATTAGAAGAACATTTCTCTGACAACATTGTCATTTTGAGAAAAGAGGTTAACGCTAATATGGTTACAAGTGGGAGAACAGTCACGAATATTATTTTTGACTACCAGCGACAGAAGAGTCTCGAAGATCCAAACGCAGAAAAATTTCGTATAGTTGAAGCAGCAGCCAATCTAATTAAAGCCGAAATCAAAATGTTGTATACCTCAATGGAGTATTATCCTTCACCAGAAGAAATTAGTTAAAAAGAAGAAAACAAAAAAACGATTACCAGATATTTTACAGAAATTCTTGGACATAGTTATCGATAAAAGATCCTCATATGTAAAGAAAGTTGTAATTGTACAGGCAATAGTACAGGCTGCAAGACCGAGATCTGTTATAAGTCCAATCCTTCTTGGTGTTGGTGTACAGCTTCATCGAGAGTTCCAATCTAGGATCCTTGTTGATGAGCTTTATAAACTTGGATTTTTCATGTCGTACGACGAAGTGAAGAAATACTTGCAATCAACAATTGCGGAGAAACATTGAAACCCTATAGTTCCTCCAGGGCATTTTGCACAATGGATAGCTGATAATGTAGACCACAATATCAATACCATAGACTGACACAACACTTTTCATGGAATGGGTATTATAATGTGTACTTCAGGGAAAACCAGTTCAAATAGTAATATATTGACAAAGAAGCGAGTGAAACGATTGGGGAATCGAATTACTTCTTCTGATATTTCATCTGAAGCAAGAATAAAAATTCATTTCTACCAATCCCATAGCAGCTCAAATCTAAAGAAACTAATATTTGAGAAATTGGAATATCTGCCAATTGAAAGTAACCTGATAGATCTTCAATGGCAAACAAGTAAATTATTAAATAAGCCATGCCCAGGTTGATCTGGCTACATGCAGACTGCAATTACTGGTAACCACCCAGGACAGACTACAACATTTCTGCCAATGATTGATCTAAATCCTACAAGTTATAGTTGCATCTATAGTACATTAAAGTTCGTATGTTCTGAAGCTGAGAAACTTAACATACCTTTGCCAGTTATTACATTCGATCAATGTTTGTGGATAAGAACCATGGAAGTGATTTGCAGCAGACCTGAAGAATTCCCCTAATTATTAATTCGTCTAGGAGGTTTTCACACATTAATGTCTTATCTGGGAACTATTGGAGAACTCTTAGGCGTATCTGGTATAGAAGAAATATTACAAACCGTATAAGCTGACAATACTGTGTCGCATATACTTAATGGAAAAGCCTATTCGAGAGTCATTAGAGGACACACACTGCTTTCAGCAGCTCTCACATCGTCATTAGTTCGCAACATTGTCCATTGTAACATACCAGTACACGAATTACTTTCAACAATTGACCAAGATTTGGCATCTATGGATGTAGATAATAAAAATATAAAGTTAGATTATCTTTCAAAACTTTTCGATATTTTGCACAATGGAGATATCACCCCTACTGATGTATGTTCATCGCCTCTGCTTCTGAAACTATCTTTCCAATTGCAAGAAAGAGAAGCATTGTTCAGTCAACAAAGTAGAACGGCAAAACTGTGGATTAGTATCTGGATATGGTTGATATTGCAAAGACATTCATTTGGGCTGAACGCACTGGAAATTTCAGAATGCATTTAGAGACAGTGAAAAATATGCTTCCATTTGTTGCGGCAGATGTACACAATAACTACGCAAAATGTCTAGAGTATATGTGCAGCAAGTGGAAAAATTAGAGAAGCAATATCCGGATATATATGCGATGCTAAATGAAGGACATTTTACACTACGAAGACAAGATAAATTTTTGGAGCGGAGTGTGGACAGAATGTTTATCGAACAAACATTAATGAGATGAAGAAACGGTCGGACTGGAATTACACATGGTGGTGGTATGAGAGAGTCAGTGTGCTTTATGGATTTTAAGTCAACCTGCGTGTAGTGAAATGGTTTTAGCTATGAATACACTCACTGGTGTTTCCCGCATCAGCAGCGAACATGTTGAATTATCTGACGCTAGGAAACCGAGAGATATGAAAGACTTTCTTACATTCCTTCGATTCTTGAACAATCACAATCCACTTGATGTACAATATTCTGCTTTACGCAATATATTTACTGGACTAACAGACAGTCAGCACATAGTGAATGTTGATGCTGCTCAGTCTATTGGTATAAGGATACAAGACAAGCTTACAGGAACAGCTTTTAGCGATGTTGCTATGAGAAAAAGTCGTGACAATGAAGATTTTAAAAAAGGAATCATTATTGATGACAATATTCATCATGTTGACACAAGACTTTTGACTCAGCGGATGATTTTTTGTTTGTCAGTTGATCCTGATTTAATAAAGCCACAAGATATTTTCAGCTATGAATTGTGTGTGTTGCCGTCTTCATTATTTGATCCTTTAACTCAGTCTTTAGGAAGAACTTTGGATGATAGACAAACAGTGCAAGTTGTCCTGTACCAGAAACCACATTTTATGTTTTAGATGGTGGCGCCATAGTACATAAAATACCGTGGCCAAGAACTGGAACATTTGGAGATGTTTTGGAAACATACAGAAAAAATGTATCTCGACATTATGGAGTAGCAACAATAATTTAAATGCATATAAAGTTTCTAGTATCAAAGATTTGGAACATCTTAGGCGTACAAAAAGGTAACATTTACACCGAATTCACCTCTTCTTGTTGGGAAAGAAGCCCTTCTTTCAAATAAAGAAAACAAGCAACTCTTTTTGAAAATGTTAGGAGATTATTTAGAAGCAGCAAGACATACCCTTTTTATGCTGAATCTGATGCGGATACTCTTATTGTAAGAACAGCTCTAACTTTAGCAGAAAGAAAGCATGTAACGGTAGTAGCCGATGATACAGACATATTAGTCCTTTTTCTATACCTTAACCAAAGAGACACAATTATGCAATCTGTCACTTGCCCTGGCAAAACAAAGGACATTAAATCGATGCAGCATGCAGTAGGAGAAGCGGGATGCAAAGTAATTCTCTTCTCACATGCTTTAATTGGTTGTGACACAACCAGTGCCTTATTTGGGAAAAGTAAACCTGCAACATTTCGACACTTTATCAAATATAACAATGTTAATGATTGTGCAACATTCTTTGGATTAGAAATGGTTGATAAAAACAATTGGTAGTTACAGCTAACAAAGCTTTAGTGTCCTTGTATGGCGGAAATCCTGAAAAAGAAACCTTAAATGAATTGCGATATAAACAGTATATGAATAAAATTACAACAGCCAAGCGTGAATTTGACATGTCTCGCTTGCCACCAACGGAAAATGCTGCTCTTTATCATCTCTATCGTGTACACTTACAGTGCCTTTATTGGAAATCTCTGAACTCCAGCTACAAAGTCAATCCTGACGATTGGGGGTTGGAACAATGTTGATGGTCACTTTCAACCTATAACATGTGACATGAGCCCTACCCCACAATCGTTATTAAATATCATTCGGTGTCCCTGCAAAATCGATAGACATGAACCATGTGGAATTAAGTGTAAATGTCGACGGTATGGACTTGATTGCACCATGTTATGTAATAACTGCTCAGGGAAGAATTGCACAAACATTTCAATTGAAGAAGAAGAAGAAGAAAGTGAATGAAAAGAAATGTATTTCTATGATGTCAAGAAATAACTGATTGAATGTCAGGAAAAGGTAAGTTACGTAAGGTACTAGAATTCTCTTTGTTTTGATATATTACTTTATAATTTGGTAATTTTTCTAAATTTTGGCGCCATTTTGTCAATATGGCGACCAGAACATGTACTTTTTTATGACGATATCGATGTATATATTTAGTGTGTTCAATAGAAGTGTTTTAGGAACATTTTTACCCAAAAATAATTTCTGTCAAAATTAGTTCAACTATTTTCAATTTTTTTAGCCATTTTTCAAGATGGCGACTAAAAAACCTATTTCCTACAACGATACCGATGTATACTTTTAGTATATAAAATAGAAGTGTTTTAACATCATTTTAAAGTAAAAATCATTTTTGTGGGAATTATTTCGACCTTTTGGTATTTTTTACCTTATTTCTCCTCCACTATTAAGTAATATATATTGTCATTTAGATAATTAGTTGATGAAATCTCTTTTACGACAAAAAATATTTAGTAACATACTTTGTTTGCCACAACATTATTTTAAAAATAACACCTTACGACATCTATGATCAACATAACGTACAACGTAAACAGAATTCTACGGCAAGCCAAAAATAATAACTTCTGAAGTTAAACAAAGCAAGAGAAACATGAAAAGTTAGTTCAGAAACTCAAACCTTGTGCATAAAAATCGAAATTTCTTTTGTAACTGAAATTGAAAATCTTGGTTCTAAAGTTAAGCGTTCTTTTATTGGTGGCTTTGTTTTTTAAAAAAAATGGCCACCTTCCTGATTTATTTCCTTTTAAACGAATATCTCATAAACGAATGCACGTGAAAGACTATACTTTGTCTTATTGCTTCCTATTTTGCCCCTTTCAATGTTCATTGTGTTTGTTGAAAGAACATCTCATAATTTACAGGGTGTCTAGAAAGTCCGGTAACATATCGTGTACAATAAGTAGTGATATTCGGAATTTTGGAATATTTCGGAATACAAATCAGAATTCCGAAATTTCCTAACGGTAGAATATCTATGAGCTTATTCTTAATCATTATGCCTTAATTTCCTGTATCCTCTTTGTTTTGGTTTATCATGCATTTTGTTTTCTCTACACTCACCTTTTTTTTCTACGTTCATCGCAAGGTTCCACTACTAAGAGAACGGTATTACTTTATAGTGCATCTGTGTTGTCCCCTATTACATCTACATCATCCGCGTGTATGAACAGTTGGCTTAACCCATTTAATGTCCTCTTTTATTTTTAGAATCGCATATCCTAACGCAAAGTTAAACGCTAGTGATGACAAGGCATCAACTTGTTTCAATCCGTTGCGAATCTCAAAACTAATGGATGTTATTGAATCAATAAATGTTTTGGTCTCTCCTACGCACTACATTTTATTTAACTTAGATTTATTTAATGCCTTATCACCATTATGAAAAATAAAATAAAAATCATAGGTGGCAGTGTTTCTTATATCCCTCGAATAGATTTTCTCTCTTATTTTACTTTATAAAAATATCTTCGCAAGTATGAGTTATTTTATATCCAGCAATCCTTTCGCTTTACCTTCTTTTTTTGTCAGTTTCGAGTAATAAACATTTATCTACCAGCTTTGTACATTTCAGCTGTATATTTAGAATGGAAGATAAGTTAACATGATTACTTTATTTTCTTGTTTTCTATAGAAAAGTGATAATGTAATGTATTTAAGGCAGAAGTCGGGGCATTTTTTTTTTTTCCTGTTTTCCATGCTCTTAGCATAATAATAATAGCAAGAACAATGAATTTTGCGTATTTTGAAGATCCTTGTTTTAGTGGAACTTAGAATTTTTGGTTGAAGCCCTTATCATTTGTCTCAAGGATGACATCCCTCGGCGAGCAGTGTGAAAAGCGGAGCATAATTTGTTACGTAGAATGGACAGGATTTGAACCTAGGTACAGAACAGAATTAGATATGATAGAATTAAAATATGGGATAACTTAGCCGGAAAGCTTGCGTCCGTAACCAGCGAACTTTTCATTTGATCTTTATTACCAAATACATTTTGGACAGCGGCTACATCCTTATTTCATGCCATAGCATGCAGTGAAAATTCATAACAATTTTTTGTCATAGGAATGAATACAGTCAGCATTACAATGTCCACTCCTGAACGATATGAAACAAGATCTAAAATTAATTTTAATGTATCCTTTCTGATTTCTGACGGAATATTCATTTTATTTTTTAGAGTAACCCAAAAGTGCCAAAAACCCACAAATAAATTACAATTCTAGATCTATCTTCAAGTTGGAAACCCTGTGTCTAAAAAATAAAACGGTACGTAACACATGCCCAAGCCTGTTGACTGAGTATCAGGAATTTACTTACAAAATTTGATGGACAAATATCGGATATATAATTATTTTTGGTTATATTATGATATATGCCTATAAAATAATAATACGCTAGCAATATTCTTGCTCAACATATTGTGCCAACCAACTACTGCTTTTATAGACACTCGTCCTTTTGGAACATAAATGAATTGTGTCTGATTCTTTATGTCAAACACGTGTAAAGTACGAACGAATACATTGGCTTAGGGGTAAGAGACTCGCTCCGTAATACGAATGTTTTGAGACCTACGGCTATGGCTGCTACACAGCTCCTAACAACAGAAAGAGTAAGTTACTGGCTATACAGTAGCCCGGGGCTATTTCAATATATCGTGTGTCTCGATCAGAAAGAGAAAAATCATTATCATCATGCTTTGCAAGTTTTGCCCCAAGTCGTGACTCGATCGACTGAAATGACAATTGTAGGCAAACTTTCAAAAACAGCATGATAATGATGTAATGTTCTTTTGTTCATAAATACATCTCACTCAAATATTTGATATTACCCGATGCTATCCCTATAGATAAACATTTCTGTTTTTACCAATGAATAAACAAACATTATGCATCTTATGTTTTTGGAATGTTGAGAGTTTGGAGGGATAACGTGCCATTAGGAACTCCCGACTCTCATCAAAAATTGACTGTAAATGATTTTATTTGCCTGTAACTCTCTATTCAGCAACACTTCTTTAGTAACTTTGGCAGTAATTCAGTTGCCTTTACGTATATATTCGAATATATTAAACTGTCGTATACAACAGATTACTATGGAATATAAACTTCTGCTCTTAAATGTATTACTGCGGAAAAGTGCTGTCAAACACAGTAACTTTAATAGCATAATTTGCAAACAGTACTTGCGACAGTATTTTAATATAAAATGACATTTAAAAATAGTTACACAAAACGTCAAGATTGGGTCAAATTGACTCATGCTTGATTTTCTTAAATTATTACACAATAAATACATGGGCTTAACGTCATTTTCTACCATAAGGTTTTTGGACACGTACGTGAAGAATACACAGAATTTCACTCTTCCATTTAATGACTAATGGTCAAAAATAATATTTTGACTGTATGGGTCATTTATGACCCGATGTTGGCGTTCCGAGGGATAAACGGCAGAAAATAAGTTTTCATTTTTCTTTCATTCTTTCTTTTATTCTTCTTTTCTTTTCTTTTCTTTCTTTCTTTCTTTTTTTTTTACTAAATGGTCTTTATCGATGTTATGCACGAAACTCCAGAAACAACACAAGCAATGCACAAATTAACTCCTTTAGTCAGGAGAGGGGTATTATATGTGATGTAATTTATACAAATACTATAGCACAAGAGTTTCAGGGAGGAATTTATCAATGAAATAGATTTGCCAAAGGGAGATAAGCTTAGTAGAAAGGGAAAACGAATGACAATGTACTGAGGATATAGGAGAACCGATTTCAGCTTATCATCTCCCCCCCCCCCCCCCGTCCATTAGGAGGCCCACTTCAACTTTGGGGAGGCCAGGGTTCCAAAGCTTCCCCGCCACGGGATCGGCGCCCTTGCCATCAACCCCCAAAACCTACCCCTAAACAGAAAATTAAATTTACAAAAAGTTGTGATATTCGAATCCAAAACACTTCGTGTCAAAAGCAAAGCCAAATTCGCAAATAGTACAACAAGAAAAAGAGAGATGTTTCAGCATATGGAAATTTTGATATATAAAATTGGCCAAGTTCTTTCCCAAGTAGCTCTCATATCGATTTAGCTAGTTTTTATGGAGCAAATGGAATTTTCTTATACTGCTTACAGCGCTGGGATTGTTTCATGAACATGGTCAACTGGCAAATTTAATCGAACAGTACAGTGTTAAACTAGGTGCCAGTAGAGTTATCAGAGAGTTGACCATGTTCATGAAATAATCCCAGCGCTGTAAGCAGTATAAGAAAATTCCATTTGCTCCATAAAACCTAGCTAAATCGATATGAGAGCTACTTGGGAAAGAGCTTGGCCAATTTTATATATCCAAACTTCCATATGCTAAAACATCTCTCTTTTTTGTACTGCCTGGGAACTTGGCTTTGTGTTTGACATTTGGATTCGGATACAAACTACAGATAATTAGTAGCTGGTTTTCAATATTTTGAAAGTAGGCATTTGCTTACTGTCAGCAAGATAAATAACTTAGTCTTACTATCCAGTGCTATCTTACTAAGTACGATCTTACTTACCTCGCATACAACACTTTGGATGCAATGTTTTTGTCTTGCAAAATACACCACAGTTATAACTTTCTCCGCATTATGTTAATTATGAATGTTCTTCAACATTAAACATAATATGTAGTTGTAAATGTGACCTAAATGTAAATCTAAAAACTTCTACAATGTTGTGAGTTTGGATGTTGAACTCGATTTCTCGAACAAGCAAAATCCAAACTTTCCAAAAATAAATTAAACCTGGAACCTAATAAACCTAGAGACATGGAAAGATATGGAATTAATATATGAACTTCGGCTCCATTCTTTCTATGTCATGAGTTATTAATACTATACGTTGTAAAACATAACGGGAATTGCTTAGTAAGAAGGATCATTTTGCCGTAAGGAATAATATTAAATAATAATTGCAGAAAAAATAAACCACTACTAGTTAGACTAACTTGATATTTTGCTACAATTAATATACATCTGCTGGCTACATCTTGTAACAATATATTAAACTTAATTCAATCCAATTAGTTACTACACATTTTGCTGTACAGATTAGTCCTTGCATTTTCACATGAGTCATAAATCACAAAATAATTAAAATTACTTCATTTTCTTTTACGAAACTGGGCATAAAATTATCTAGGTTGTCCAACCTCTCTGTCCTACTGCAAATGGTTTACATAATTCGAATTGGTATTTAGAGGGCACCCAGGTTCAAATCATAGAACCGACCTATCCTCAAGGAGATTCTCCAATTTTTTTTTCTGTTTTGCCAACTCATTTGCCGGTAGGGTTGGTTCCTAACTGTCCCGGTTTCGGCGGAATTAACCAGGAATTCTACATCTTGTCTCGGAGGATTTTTTTTTGTTCACTGGATCGGTTAAAATCCCGAAATTAAATTTTTCGTTTCTTGAATCAAAAAATGTAAATTTGCAACTATCGCAATCGTAATGTTTGGCAGATTTTACTCAAACCAAACAATGTTTAATTGTGTAAACAGAACAACTGCCTCCCCGACCCTTTGTTCTGCTGATAACATAGCTTACAAGGAGAGTTACCCAAGTGTCACACTCGGATTTGTATGAAACTCCTACAGTCGGTAAAGGAAGGAAATTTATATGAGTTATGTTTTTTTTATATATCGGCGGAAGTTAGGGTTAAGGGCGGTAAACAACCCCTTAAAGGTGAAATATCGATAAATTTCACACATTTTAGCAAGGCACTATATAAATGCACACCTCGAATTTCCTTGATACTGGATAAAGGAAGGAAAGATAAGAGGTACGTATTTTTACACGCTTTATACTAACTTACTCTATCGGGACGGGCGTAAGCCATAGTGTTGTTACCGCCCATAAAATTCATTTTATCTTATCTAACTAACTTACTCTGTAATCATCTCTGGTACACTTCGCATAAAAAAAATTGCGACAGCGAACGCCGTGCAGCTAGGCAACCCAAATGGCACCTTCTTATCCTATAATCGTGTCCGGTAAACAGACCCCCTCTTTCTCCTTCCTTCGTCTCGTCCATACTAAAATCAGCAAAGAGCATGAGCACGTTTTTTGTTTTTTGTTTTCAAAATAGACGTGTATTAGTAGCAATAAAATGAAAGAATAAAAGCGAGACAAATCAATATACAGAATTTGATGAAGGGAGAAATTGAAACATACAATGAAACATTGAAACCGGTGGATGTATGTTAAACAGAGGCAAAGAAATGAGAGAGATGGGGGGAGAGGAGAGAGAGAAGAAGAAGAAGTAAAGATAAAAGTATGGAATTTGAACTTAGTGAAAAAGATTAAGTTCAGTTCCCACACTATAAAGTTCAGTTCCCACAAATCTAACAGCAAGATAGAAATGACTTTTGTATTTTATGTGTTCAGAACTATTTGAATATAGTGACGGGTGCTTCAAAAATTCATTAAGTCATCACTTTCAAAATGGTGACCAAATTTCGTGGTCAGATTAAATACTAATGATTTCCAGTGCAACTACAGAGTTTTGAGACACATATAGGATAATGTCAAAAGTGTAACACACATGCTTTGTTTGCGCGGGGTTCGGTTGCAAATGCGGTGGGGCTCATTGAACGTACTGGTTCGGAATACATTGTAATCAGGGATTCCGCCAGTAGTTTCAGATTGGAGAGGGTGTAAAGTCGATATTGGGAGGGTGTATGTAGTTCTGCACTGTGTCTATTAACTATTGACCATAAAAATGTTAACGTTGGGGTAGTTTGGGGTCGACACCCCCCAACAGTGGCCGGGGTCTCAACGAATCACTGATTGTAACTAACCCAGTAGATACAGTAAGCCATACATTCTATTCCAGACTACTAATGCAAATTGAACATAAAAAGAATATGAA
>JAGDQP010023783.1:1853-28732 GCA_022664845.1 Lepisma saccharinum | reverse complement strand
GAAAAGGTTGTAGCCTACTCATATTTTGTATGTGCGAAATTTGGTAATTTTGCAACTGGTCGTATAGTTTCTTATAGTCCATCTGTGGGTACATCTGTCCCTCAGATTGCCGAACTGGATTATTGATTAAAGTTCTTGATTTCTGACTCTGTTGTGCTTGGTCCATTAATGCTAGCAATGCTTGAGATTTTTCCATGAATTTTATTTTCCCTAATAAGTCCGTTGATGCTTCAGGTGCGTGCAAACGTTGTTGTAAATCCTTCACGGATGCGTAGTGCTCTAACGCAATATTCTTAAGAAATTCTTTTTTAAGTCCTAATGACAAAAAGTGAACTTTCTGTTCCTCTGTTGCGTCCGGAATGTTGTGCCTTATTGCTCGTAATTTCCATAGAAAATAGGAGTCAATAGGTTCATCTATATATTGCTGCATCGCATTTAATTCCATTTCCGCCTTATAAAATGGTATTTTCGGTCTACACAGGCTGACAAGCTTATCTTTCAATTGTGCGTAAGTTGTCTCACCTAGAAGGTTTTGGGATTTTAATTGGAATACCAAATCCAAAGCTGTATCCTGAAGATACATCGACAATAGCTCTTTCCGTTTCGTATCGTCCCACTTTTGCAAAGAAGCTAAATGTTCAAATAACATAAAAAATCTGTCCGGGTCCTCGTTAATGTGCCCAGAAAACTTTGTTAAGTGAGGCAAATTGAAGGATGGCTTTAATAGAGCCATCTCGCCGTTTTCGCTATTTTCTTTTTCTTTTCCAAAATTTGTGTTTCGACCACCAGATCTTGTGTTTACTGGCATTTACTCATAAAAGTGTTTTATAGGAAGTTTATGAAATACATTTGAAAATCTTATTCCCTCTCTTAATATAGCAATATTAACCATGTATCTGACAAACAGTGATACACAAGAATAGAATAGAATCGCTTGACAAGATAAAATATAATAGGTATTTTGTGCTTTCTTCTTGTGCACTCTTTGGGCATGTTTTGCCTTCTTCACCCTTAAAATGTGAAGTCGACGCCTACCACCACGTAATGATATCTTTAGTTTTGATTTGGTAAAGTCAAAGATACACGGGATTGATTTTAGCCCTCAACCCTTTATTTATATACAAGAACAAAGTTAATTAAATTACCGTCCCAAAGAATACAGTTTACAGTTATCTGAGTATAAATGATTACAAAGATGTCTTATTCTTAAGAGTGATCAGTTAGATATTATGGAGAATATAATGACACCAGTTCCTTAGCAAGCTCGAACTGCGTACAGGAGAATATTAAGGTAAGGGTACACACCAGTTCCTTGGCGAACTACGTGTGCGGATGACACCAATTCCTTAGCGAATTACGTGTCAGGTGGTTGTACCAGTTCCTTGGCGAACTACGTGCAGGTTAAGTTAGGGTTTATATGTGAGAGTGCACACCAGTTCCTTGGCGAACTACCTGTGCAGGATAGTACCAGTTCCTTAGCGAACTACGTACTAGGGTGTTCCAGTTTCTTAGTAAACTGCGAACGGTTGAAGGACAGGAGCTGACCACCCGGGGGAAACGAGTGATGGTTCTTGCTCTGTGCAGGTCCTTTTTAAAGATGAATGTAGGGGTGGTTCCTCTTGTTCCCCTACTTGACTCCAGCTCCCTCTATCTTCCGTTATTTGCTCCATCTGGTGTTAGTTTGAGGAGTTGACCGTCGTCTGCTCCAATGTGTACGTATGATTTGTTTACTTACATAACCACATGATTGTTCTATAAACAAGTATGTTATTGTTTTTACAATGTAAACGGATTAATTACCGGAAGTTAGGCGCACATCTGTGCTTGTTATTTTTAAAATTACATGTCGTGCCAATCACATGACAAGGTTTAAATCATTATTTGTTTGTCAAATCGATTATTAACGATCCATATACGTGGTACAATGTTACTCTACAATATTGATCTGTTTGTGTATTAGAGACACCTGGCCTATCATTACCTAATGTCTGTGACATTTATTTCGAATAGTTGAATATGAAAATGTGCACTCAGTTGGCTGTATTTTCACTATTGCGACCTAATAGCGTGATCGATCACTGGTGCTACTAATACATACACAGGTGGAGGGCCATATATTAAACTAATACATAACTGGTACTATAGTTAGGGAACTGGTGCTGCTCTTATAATATTCTGTATATAGTTCATATATGTGTGACGTGTTTCGACTAATCTGTTACGTCTTTGAACAAGCCAATGCTGCCGTAGCTTTATTACGGCTGCATAAAACTATTGACATTGCAGTACGGTTGGAATGCCCACTTTTTAATCTACAAATTAAATATTATTCGTAGTCCTACGTTATAATGTTATTAGTAGTATTATTCTCGCGTTAAATCTTTCTGTCTTAATTTGGATTTGACATCCACAACGCGAGGATGCTGATTCAGTGACTACAGTATTAATGCACATTCCCGCTACGTCGGCTGTGATTTTCCACGTTTGCGGTGTACAGGGATCCTTTGCTTACACTTAGACCTGCATGTATGGTGTGTTGCCTATCTTCGCTACTTTGCATTTCAGGAACTTTCTTCGCACAGTGTACCTTTCTAAAAGACGATAGGCTATGAAAGTAACTCAGTTGAGCACTATGTTTCATCAAGGTTTCGTAAATGAAAAGAATGTTAGAAAAAATCGGAGGTATTACTATGCAATCCAAATTCAACTCTTCAGCTTGCTTAAGGACTTCTCTCAAAGTATGATTTGAGGTGCTTATTATCCAGAAGGCACATGTCTAGTAACGGAAATTGTACATGATGCGTTAAAATATTGTTTCTCTGAGAGGGAGTACGGTCGAATATTGTCAATAAAGATCCTGACAATATTGTCCGGGAATAAGCGTGTTGCATGACCATTTCGAAAAGGGATTTCGCAACATTTAATTTGGACATGTTCCCTATTGATGGCAACTTGTGGACCTTTTAATATAAATATGGAAATAAACTCCAAGAAGAAGCAAGACATGCAACGAGAACTATTTTATTAAACAGTCCTAGTCATGAAAATGGCAATACTCCAGAAAGATAAGAGAACTTGAAACAGACACCATAGATAAATATAACAAAATCAGTTGTTACTAAAAATAAATAATAGAAAATAACATCAAACATAAAAATGTCATTCCTTCAAGTGCTGTGAAGATTTCAAAAGTAGTTTCTTTGTTTAAGGAACGTAAACGTGTGTAGAAACACTTAAACAATAGTGTTTCAGGAAAATGTGAGATAGGGACACTATGCCAACTTGCCTCTTTCTCTTCTTTAGGATTAACCTAAATTCGTCAAGAGTACTTTTTAACCGATAGTGCAATAAGCGTTTAATTCTCTTGGCAGTTCTATTTCTAGTTGAAATTTTTAAAATTATAATTCGTTTTGTTTCGCTTATGTCCTAAATCTGCTATAGTACGCTTCCAAATTCTTTACATTATAGACATCTCAGTCCTTTACTAGCTTTTTCACAAATCCAAACTCGTCATAACGACCCTCGTACTCGTCATTCTCTAATCTCGATTTGTTCTTCGATATTCATTCCACTACATTCATTCTCAACAGGTACGAAATTGTGTCCAATAACAAGGACCGTTATTTGGATCGAATTGTAGTTAGGAGGCGCTTCCTTTCGCAACCACAACGCAGCAAGTCATATATTGAGTCAATAAAAACAGCAGATACTTTGATTCAACAAGGCGTTAATACCGTCATTGTACTTCCTCAGTAGGGTTTGTAAATGGCCATTCCAGCGCAACTGCTGAGTAGAATTTTGGACATGTGCCCGTTTGAAATCAATTTATCTACCTCGTTGTCCTACCTGTCTTTATGTTAACAATGATACTACAGAATAAAAGGGAAGTGGACTTGTTACCTTTTGATGTAAACGGGTACCTTTTACTTTCTAAAACAATGGAATACCTTCAGTTTTGAAAAAACAGATTGTAATAATCAAAGCAGTTCGTATGACATATGAAAACTGATGAAAAAATGACATTGCCAAAAAAAATGAACACGTGCCATTCTTAAAGTTTGTTCCTCATATATGTGATGAACACTTCATATATATAAGTTTCTCTCTGAAAAAGTCGGGCAACGAGGGCAAAAGATGTCCCTTGTTTACCTTTTAAACTTCAAAAGGTCATATAGCCGCACTGGTAAGGTGCACGAAAACAATTCTTAATAAAAAGCAACTTATTTTAATGTAATTATTTTTATTTAGAAAATTTATTTTACAATTTATAGGCATTTCAAGTAACAAAATTATTTCTTTACATTTTTCGTTTGAATTTTTTAATATCAATATGGATACTTGATATCTGCTTGCTCACAGACATTAACATTCTTATTTGAATTTGAATTTACTTAATAATATTCTAATTGTATTTTGGATTACAAAGCATTAATAAATCTCATTTTAAAGTTTTGGTGTGATCTTTTTGATAATGGTAACCATTCCACTTTTTCTTGTAATTTCTTATAGATTTACCCAATTCCATATTACCATTTTCTAATTCTAAATTATGTTTGGCAATTCTTGTGAGTAATCTCTTTTAAGTAATAATACTTTAGCTTTTATATTGATTGTTTCCTTTCATATTCCTTAATTAATAACCATTAATTCTTACAACATTGATCATAGAAATTCTTTAATATCTAATAAGCTGTAATTAAAAGTAATTCATCTGTTACGCATGTTCCAGATATAATTTTGCTAGAAATATCATCATCACTTCTTATAAAATAGCGGCAGTCGGAATACCGATCATCACTGCACTACTATCTCTAATTAATTTAAAATCGCCAAATAATTGATATTGATAATTATCTACTATTTGTTTATAAAACATTAAAAAATATATTTAGTCATTTTGTATTACTCTGATAATTTTAATTGTTACACAGACTAACATGAATAATAAAAAAAATCATTATTCTTCGATGCAGCAATTTTTTCACGTTTAAATGAAATTTTATATCCTTTTAAAATTGAATTGTGTATTTATTTTCTAGATGTTCTGTATTGTGCAATATGGCTATATACCTAATATATAGTTCAGGTAGAATATTTAAAATTTTACGTCTAATAAGTAACACCGTTAGTAAATTTAAATATTTAGTAATTATCTTCTAATTTTTCAATTAAATTGAAAGTTGTCGTCTGATTAACTTTATTATTTATATACTTGCAATTGTTGGCATTTGTATCTATTGAACATAGGAAACATACTATACATTTGTGTCACATAATTTTATATTTGTTTAACAATCTTTACATTTGGCAAAATTACAATAGAATTACCTTTTGTCCATTTATCAGGTGGAATAACATTTCTATTACCAGAAGTTGATAAAGATAACTTTTTACTTATAACATTGTCAATTTTTTTTCTTTCTTTTTGAAGGTCCTTAGATGTAGGTTGATTTAGAATTTGTTTTAAGGCCATTAGGCCTCTTAAGTTCAGACTGATATTTGGGTTGATTTAATATTTTAACAGAAACTTAAATGTATGTAATATTTATTCATTGAAGATTTAAAATAAAATTAATTAACAATTATGTTCTTCCACATCGATAGGTTCAATAATTAATCATCTTAATTTTTTTGGTAATAGATACCATTTAATAATATAATGGTAAATTACACCTAATACTAAAAGGTAAATGTAAATAGAACAAGCTTTATTATATAGTTTTGTACAGGCTACCAAGTTCCGAATGGTTCTGAAACTGCTGCTACCTCGGCTTGAAATAACTGTAATTTGGACTGTGTTTTCAGATTTCAGGTTTGTAATAAGCTGCGTAGATTACACATTATTTTCATAGCGGAAGATCAATACACCTTATGTTTGGTATGTTCAGTTCAAAGATCTGGCATTGTTAACCAGTTAGTAATTGAACATCATGGTATATAGAATTTGCTTGAGTCGTAATAACGTAGAAGAAGAAATTTATCGTGGAAACCTAAATCTAATAAAAAACACGTAATTAAAATGTTAAAAAATAATATAATTCAACAAAAGCGTACATCAGGAAAAAGAAAAAATAATTAGGTACAATGGATTGACACGATTCTGTGTAAACGGTTAACTCGAGGAAGTTGGAAGCTATCAAAAAGAATGTTCTCGATTTGTAGAAGATAAATATTATTATAATACCACACTGTTATAACATTAAATAGTAAAGGTACTGCGATAAAATTTGTATTGTTATTATTATATCTAAAATTGTAATATTTGCAATCCCATTTGATACTGTAATGAAGGCAATATTCCAATATTGCTTGTCTTCTTTGATGATACTTCTAGGTCTTATGTTGTGACTATTTGAATTTGAATTTTTAAAGCCTTTAGGCAATTTTGGCTCAGGCTTATGTTGTGACTATGTTTGATTTATAGAAGAGTCATTTTAAATTTTAATATTTTTGTGAGCATTAATAAAATTTGTGTTGTAGCATTAAAGTCAAAACAGTTGTGAATCTCTTAACATATGATTAAGATAGGTTTTAATTTACCGATTGAAAGGACGTTTACAAATTTTAACAATTAAAAATTTTCAGTTAATACTAATACGAAACAATTTTGTTACGAAACGTAATAATTTATATTTGAAAAGTTAAAATATGACTGATAATATATCTGGGACGTAGAAATATTTTGTTATCCCGACATTTTTATTACTTTTTTCAGGAAGAATAGTTCTTCACTGTCTGTTTATGCTGGCACATTCGATATTTTGAAAAATGGTTCTCTTCACAAGGTGGTAGAGCTACATCCACATGAATGCTACGTATATAAAGAACCACCTCCCAATGATATTGGTGTACTCAAGGTACGTACGTATCAATATTATAATAACCCAGCGTTTAAATAAACAATGAGCTTACAATATATTAGTGTAGTATTAATAAAATACCACTAGTCGGATTTTTTCGTGCAACCTTAAATTTGTACAAGGTAACCAAGAAAGTACTTGTTGTTTCGACGCCGCATGGAAAGCCATGATCACTGATACGGAAATAAGTGCCTCGGGTGCTGGAAAACCAATCGAAGAGGCAGTGGAAACATTGGCGATGACCAACACGGCGCTTTGCTCACTCACATCAGTCGTACCTTGGGTAGTGACGAAAACAAATGGAGGCATCGAAGCGGCTTATTCAGGGTTGTCTGTTTTATGACATTGGTGGGGTTGTACCCAGTCGAATCAAGTCGTCGAATACAACAAGACTTTGAGGATAATGCTAAGAAGGGACGCCAGGCATTGGTTTCAGAAATTCAGGTCGGAAGATTTGTCATGTAATTAGCCCCGAAACCGATCGAAATAGTAGTGTGATCTAAGACATTAGACCTTCATCTCCAAGGTCGTTAATTCGAATCGCGTCTGTGGCATGGGTGTTTGTGGATATTGCAAGCATTGCACGTGTATAATCGTGGCGGGACGAAGTCAAAAGTTACTATCAAAAGGTAAAGTTTGAATGAATCCCGCAGTTGGCGCCAACAGGCCCTGGATGACGAGATCCTCTACATGGTCATAGAGCAAGACAGCAACCAAGCCTGTTGGGAGCTTATTCAACGGTTCCAGGTTTCTAATGAAAAAATCAGATTGCTTGTGCACCGTACAAATTGAGCATGTAGATACCCCACACACTATCGGTGACCAACAGGGATAAATGAGTGACAGTTTTGTTAGTTGCTTCTTTGTCGGCACAGAAACACGCCATATTCAATCGAGTGCTTGCCAGTGACGACAAGTGGATCCTATATGAGACTCCCAAACATGACAGACATTCGTTGTCACTGCGGGACCCTGTGTCTCATACCACAAGACCATCTCTACACCAAAGCAAGATCATGCTCTGTATCTGATGAATTAGTCCCTAAGTGGTGCATTACGAGCTACTTTCACCGGGCAAAACCATTACTGTGGACCTGTGTTCGCAGCAGTTGGAACATGTGTAACAGGACTGCAACAGAATGAGCCAACATTACTGAATGCCAAGGGTGTACTGTTCCTTTCCGACAATGCCACAAAGTATGTGGCGAGGGTGGCTAGGAATAACACCGCGACTTGTGTGAGAGTCACTGTTCCTTGCACCTGCGTCCTTGCGCCAACATGTTACCGCATATTTCATTCTCTGGAGCCTCTTCGTGGGAAATTTCCAATGAGGCAGCTTTTGGGGTATTCGTTGCGTCCAAGCCCGCGTCCAGTTTTACCTCCAGGGCATTGTGAAGTTGCAGGAAAGTTGGCAAAAGTGCTAGATTCAATGGGGATTACTTTGAGGATTTTGTGTATACCTTCCTGTTTCTATCAAAAACTGCACAAAGTGTTGGGTACCTTGTATATTTATTTTCCTAGAATGAATTTCATATTTTCCTAGAACCGCATCGCTCACTTGTTTCAATTTTATAAACACTTGGTCATCGTGCCTGATGTCATCTTAACAACTGTACATAATACATATGTGAGCTAGTTCCAGCCAATGACCTCTCAGCCACCTTAACTTTGTCAAAATAAGAGCAAAGCACATAGCAGTCACAATTACAATACAGTAATCCTAAAACTAAACGTACTTGTCACGCTTTTGCGTGGTCGCTTCTTAAGACTAGTTGTACTACCGTATTCTCGGGTATACGATCTTAACTTCTAAATGTGTATTTTATAGAATATTTCTATATTTTTCGACGGTCTTTCGTATTCATATATTGCTTCTATAACTTTATAACCATAGCCCTTTTGCTCATGGGATCGAGTTACACGAATCAATGGTCTCTGATTTACCCATGATTCGGAAACAAACTGAAATCAGTTTTCATCAAAACGGGAATACTATTTTTATACCTTGATTTTATTTGAACATTTTATGGTCTTGTCTCCATGACGTAATATAGCGAAAAATAACTTTATATACAAAACTCAAAGTACTGAAATGAATTCCAATTTGTTTAAAAAAATGAAGAAAACGGAAAAATTAAGGAAAAGGAGTGTTTAATTTAAAATCATTCTGGTGCTCTAAATTCACTTCTGGGTTGTACGAAGTGGTCACCTGACTCTTTGCTATGCAAAAAGAAATTTTGTACAACTTCCATGCCATCAGAACTCCTGAATTTTCGAAAATAGGCACTCTTTTAATTAAAATTGCGACCGAAGATTACTGAGATTTTATAGGGAAAAGGAATTAAATTAAGAACAATAATACTGAGGAAAGACATTTGTCCATCGAAATTCTCACTTGAATTTAATGCGAAAGAATGGTATTCTGGCTTATAGGTGCCTTAATTCCGTGCTTTGCAACGGGTCCGACCTACTGTACAGTTATCGGTCTAACTCACCAAGATTTCTGATTTTCTCAAAATAAATATTCGATGCCTGGATTTATTTTTCAGAAAATAAAAGGGAAATTTAGAAAACTTTAAAAGTATTTAGATTTGAGATTGTTTTTAGAAATTACGCGAACAAGGGTTATCAAAACAACGTTATAAGAGAAGGAAAATAAAATCTAAACTATTATACTATATTCGTCACCACCCAAATTTAATATTTGGTTAGTAAAATTGATTTAGAAAAGAAAACATAATTTAATTTTAGAAATACGGCTTTTTTTTAAAAAAAACTTATTTCTCGTATCCTGACAGTGGATAAATTTGAGATCTTCCTAGCTTTCGTAATGTAAAACACAGTACTAGTTTGCTCTTTCATAAACTTTGCTTTGCAAAGATAGGCATCAACTTTCCTTTTTATTACATGTATGTAATAAAAATTTCATGAAATTTCTTAAATAAATTGACTCTCAATCACGATATTTAATCGAATTTGGAAATGGTTGGGACATTGAAAATTGTGTTTTCGTGGTATATACTGCTCTATCAATCAATAGAGAATCATAACAGACTTGTATGGCCAGTACAAATCGCCTCATTTGTTCCACTTGCTCGAAAAATTGATTTAGGTTTAAATTTCGACTACTTTAATTTAGAAGTATTGGCTTTGATATTTAGAATCAAGAAATTAAAGACAGAAAAGAATCTGGATTGGTTTTTAACACTTTAAAATAAACGGTGAAACCTGTGAAAATTAATGAGTTTTATAATAATTTCTGTGCTGCTGGGGGAATCATTGGCAATATTTATCACAATCAAAATAATGCTTGCCTAAAACTATTTGTGGTAGAAATTCGCTCTTGAAGGAAAAAATAAAATAAAAATTTGAGAAATGGGAAAAAATTCGGGAAACGCGGTGCTGTTGAAAATTATATAGCAGTCCTTGCTGAACTTTAGTACCTAAAAGTGGTAACTTTGAATCACTTGAAAACTATTGCTAAGATATATATCGAATTCTGTAAAAGATACCAGTTTCTTGTACCAAAATACTAAAATCTTGTTAAATAGTTGCCTAAAAAAGGATTTTCTCAGGTTGGAATTTAAACAAAAATAAGGTATAGAACCAAATTACAGATATCCTGAGGTTAGAAAAATAAGAAAGTATCTCTTATGTCCAAAATCACAGGATTGCCTGTTTGTGGTTTCACTTACGATTTGCTTTGCAAATATGACCAAAACAAACTGCTCTCTCAAACGTAGTCAACATTCTAATATTTCACTTTCTCAAAATATATTTTTCGTGGCAAAATTTTAATGTGGTTTCTGTAGATTAAATTAAATTCTACTTGGATTTGAAATCGATTCGTTGTCCTGAAAAATGTCTTTTTTTAACGTAAAATTACGAAAGTTTGAAATTTAGAAAAATGCTGGGGATAAGAGATTTAAATTTATTGAATTGAATTTGTACCTGAATCTTGTGAAAAAATTGCTAATTGTTACTCTGCGCTGAAAAAATATGTAAGTTTTTGAATTCCTCGTATCCGTTTAACGGGATATAGCGATAGCTTGTAAGGTATCATATTCCGTGCTTAGCATCGGCTGCCTTTATCAACTATCGGTATTACCTATCAAAATCGTGTGGTTCATCCAAAATAATGATATTTCCTATGCTAAAATTTTGACCATTGTGACTTCATCTAGGCGTAATTTTCAGTGACCTCAAAACTACGATATAAATTGGCATGAAAAAATAAATATAAGTTTTAATTTGGACCTACTTTTTCGAAAATATTTTCATCAAAGGACTTCTGTATTTTTGAAATAGAATAAAACGTATTGGAAATGGGCGATTTCGGGGAATTGTGGAAATATATTTGAGCATATTTTATAAAAATAACTGAGGGAACTGGTTTTAGTATAGCTTTAGATTCCGCTTGCTTGCAAACATTTTACCACTAAAATTGACATATATTTAAAAGAAAAATGAAAACTGAATTTTTCGAATGAAATCAAGCATAACGTTTTCTGAAAAAAAGATCAAAATCGGTATGAGTCATAACTGGTAATTTCGCTTTCCTTGATTTGTTTATTTATATCTCTGAAAAAACTTGCCTAAGGTGCGTGATTTGACATCTTCGTTCGGCATTTCCCAGGCGGAGAACATTGTGCGTAGAAAATATAGTAAGATTTTGGTAATTTAGGCACAAATTTGGTTTTTGCCTTGTCACTACCGCATATGAAGTTTTGGATTTGTTGGTTTCGATTCCATGAATTTGCACAGTTGGAACGGTAGGATGTATTAAAAATAAAACTTCGTTCTCCTGGGCTGAAATGTTGAATACGAAATTTTCACCATAAACAATTTTAGTATTCCAAAGCACTATAAGGGCTATATTGCGGATTCCGTTCTCATGAATTGAAAAAATGCAGGTTTATCACGAGGTTTGTCATATATATAGATTAATGCTTTGCGCAACGATTCTACACTTTTTTCAGGAAATTTCAAAGAGCGACGCTTGTATGGAAATATCTATGAATATGATACGTGATCGACCGTTCGTATCCCGAGATTATGTCACTTACACGTCCTGAGAGATTTTACTGTAATTTTGTCCTAAAAAATATTAATTTACCGATTTTTTAAAACTAATTTTTAGATGTTATACGGTGGAACCACCAATTAGATCAACAAAGGGGGATCGATACGCTTCTCAAAGGGAACTCGGTGCGGAACTCCACCATGCCATCGTGGGAGAATGTTAGTCTGGTGGCGAATACTATATGACTAAAGTTCACTCACGACGTTCTAACATATCCATATTTATGCAGTAGCTTCTAGTAGGGTCTAAAGTTAAGTTTAGGGTTTGGTGAGAACGCATGTCAAATGAAACGATTGAATTCAACTGTGTAATGAACAAGTTTTATATACTAAAACAACATAAGTAAGTGAGGGCACGAACTCAAGTATTGCCCTAACCTATAATTCCATCAGACCAAACATAACAACATGTAACATACAAAATAATATTATCAATCATGCAAATGAGTGTGACTTTCAACTTACCTAGTTCCAGTTTACAGAGGATAGGAGAAACAGTCTTAGTACACAGATGTGTTCGTGCACAGGAGTCCAAAGCAGGCCAACTTCATGAGCAGAGATGCGTCTTGGAGTATAGAGTCGTCGATGTTAGTTAACGATGATATCGTCGAAGTCTTAGAAACACAGCTATTCTCGTGTCTCTTTCATTACTCTGCGGTGCGAACACGATTCCAAGCTTCTGTACTTGGTGTAAAATTACAGGTCTATTTATTTGGAAGTTTCACTCATAGTTCATGACGACAACCAATCACAGTTCTCTTCGGGAGGAGTGGCTAAGCTCTTTTACGCCAACTACAATGTCACTGAAACTTTACTCTTGCTGTTCTGTCTCTACCGTCATCACTTGGTCGGCGATATCCGATCTGCTGTTTAGATGTAATATGATATTTAGTTTTCCTTGTTCTGAAACTCTAAGAGATATTAGTATAGTATAGTCATATTCTCTTATTTCTCGTGTTCTTGCAACGTGACATTTGAAATACAATCTGAGGAAGCGATCTTGTTTCCTCTATTCAACGTGATTGAACAACGTGACTTAGGAATATGAAACACACAGGATATGATCTTGTAACCTGGAACCAGCTGTTGTCTTATGCAGGTGTAACGGACATAGACAGAAGTTTCGATGTTGCTATTTAAAATTATTGTTCATTGAACGATCACACATGTTTAATAAAATACAGAATAAAAATATTACTAACTAATTCTTGGTTCGTGCTTAAATCTAAACATTGTATAATACATTTATTTTGAACAGCATTAACACTTATGAAAGAAGTTTTGTATGATGTCACTCGGTACCCTATTCTGGTCCTCCTTGGGGAGTGGACGCAACCGCAGGTACTTGTTTGGGCGCCATATATAACAGTCACCTGCTGTCTGCTCGGTGCGCTTATAAGACTCGTTGAAGTAGAACCGCTGTTTGGTGAAGAGTACGTGCAAATGAAACCACACCAACAGACACGTAATAGTCTGTCGAACTTCCCAAGAGCCGTTCTGCATTGCAGCTGAAGGTCGAAGGAGATACCAATTGTTAAGAAAACAAACCTCCCTGCTAGGAGACCGGTTCTCTCTATGGGCTCTCAAATGAGAGGTAAGCACCAAAATGGATGTCCTCTTAACGAGAGAGAGAACGGTGGCATCGTGGGGACCTGTTGATAAGAGACTCACTTGTACCGTAGGAGAACTCTGAATGAGAGTCCAGTCCGTTAGTTTAGCGATCTCTCCCTTGAAAAGGCTACTACACCCAATTATTCCCCTCTTAAAGTGATAGCTGGGGGAACCTCTCACGAGGAGGGGGATGATCTATTAAAAAAGACCAACAATTAGTTGTTGGTTCACAATTTATTGTGTACTTGAGATACGATCTGGTTTCACACCACCATCTCGGTGGGTATATCTGGACATGCACATTAACTTTCTACAAGTAATGATTTTTCACTCGTTATTACACATTAAACAAATATTAATTATTAAAAAAATTTTTAAGTGCCTCCTTCTTTTTTAATATAGATAAAGTTTCAATCGAAACATTATTTAAAATATACTAATTAACACAGAAACTAATTACTGTCATTGGAACGTCGCGCACCATCTCTGAGACTACACAACAAATAATGTGTGCAACAACTGTTCAATACAAGCCGTTGCATGCGTTTCTCACCACGCGTCAAAGTGATCATTTCACTCGCACCTACCCAATAGTTGAATAGCAACGAGGCAGACTAGACCAGATATTATTTTGAATGTTTTGAAAAACAGTTTGACAAGCCACAATATTTCGTAGGAAACTTCAATATGATTGATAGTCGTTCGATAAAGTATTCAATGGAACATTATGTTTTCCTTCAATAGAACACTGTTGGCGGACCAATAACGCTATATTGGCCAAATAAAGATCAAGAAAAGTGATCGTTGTGACTAGTGGTCTACATGGGCAAATCAATTTTTCTATTAATTTGAATAATGTTATGTACCTAGAATGTTATATTACAGTTGTGTTTATTAACAACAATCGTTTATATTACGAAGTAAAGGGTACGATTGGAAGTATCGTGACGTTCACTAGCAACCAGAACGTTTTCAAATTGAAGAAATGATGCGCAAATTGCTGTTTGTAAAAAATAGTAGCAATGAGTGTCAATGAAAAATTAAGCTGCTGATAAACAGATACAAATACAAACTATTGCATACAGACACACAAGAAACTACAGATGCGAAGTATCCAATACAGATATGTGCTAAATTGAGATTCAAAATGTGGCTTTTAGATATTCAACACAGATGCAATTAAACATTTTCAGGAATCAGAATCGCTATCTGAATACAAACGTTCATGTGGCTCTTGGCGTTCACCGTGATGAGATAATTTCTTTAAAAAAAACGACACGTAAATGGAAGAAGGAGAAAAAGAGTCAGTAAATCTTTATACTTCTCTTCAGTTATAGGAATGATTTGTACTTCGATATATGAAATGATGGGAAAATGTTGTCTTCGGTCGTTTCCTTCGTGTATTGAAATTCCATTTCAGCCACAGTTGCTTCAAAGGTGTGGTTTCACTAATAATTTGTAACTTCTTTTGGTAGCCTTGAACACAAGGAGTTTCATCACTTCAATTGCGTCGCCATTTGAATATTTGTTTGGTACATTTAGAATATCTTCTGTGTCAATAGCAACACAGACATTTACGTCAGCCGTTTCACAGTAAATGGTTTCCTAACTCGAAAATTTTGTATAACTTGTATCCTGTCATCTGCTGTAAACGCAGTCTTTTTTAAGGGTTGATGTAGTAATCATGGCCGATTTCGAATGTTTTCTGATACCTGTAAGCGGAAAGCGAGAGACATATTCAGGAAAAAATTCATAAACATACCCTTTCAATCTTTGGTTATATTTTATTTTGGTCAGGTATCACACCCACTGGGCCCGTTCTATATAAAGGTGAAAATTCTGCACATTCTTTTTAGAAAAATTGGAGTCTTACGACATACTGTCACTTGTTTATAATGAAATAAGGGAATGAATCCGTTATCACCTTAACTAAATTGTGAATAGCAACAGTCCCAAGAGTATTCTATCTGTCGAGAACAATATACTCCAGAAAGTTATAAAGTGAGGCATCATACCCATCTTACTGGAGAATATATCTGGGCATTTTGCAATAAATGCAATTTGCAAACGAAAATGTGCGTAATTTCATTTTAATTCTATGCTATAATCTTAGTCGTTATGACGCTCATGCTTTTGTTAGACTTCTAAGCTACACCGGAGTAAATATCAAACATTCCTCAAATTGAGGAGCAATATATTTCCTCTTCAAAATGGTTGGAATTCAATGGCAGGCAAATTAAATTGCAATTTTTGGATCTGTTTCGTTTTCTCCCCTACGGCTTTGACAGTTTGGTTTCTAAATTAGAGCATCATGAATTGAAATATATGATATTACTTCCCTTTTGATATAAAATTAGCTTGAAATTGTCAGAACAGTGTTCCTTCTTTTTAATATTTTGCAGATTTCAAAAAATAATGAAACCCAACTACCACCCAAAGGAACGTCCAAAGATACCTTAAACAATACCGTATGTTCAGAAGAAAGATATCGATTTACACAAGAAGTAATAATAAGATTTAACTGCTCTGAATTACGAAATTATCATGATCGTTATCTGACTACTGATATGTGACTGACAGCCGATGCTATTAACATTTTCTGTATCACCACTTACGGAATCGACCCCGCCTTTTACTATACAAGCCCAGGATCATCATGGCAAGCAATGCTGTATAAAACCAAACTCGACCTCCCACTGTTCTCAGATACTAATATTCATCTGTTCCTTGAAAAATCAATCCGAGGCGGTAAACTTCGCTAAACTTTATTTTTATATGGGCCAGTCTAGTGACTTTTACTATAAAGTATACTTTATAAAATGAAAGTATGATTTTCAAAAGAAAAGTGCTATATTAATTTTCAAAATTGTGATTTTAAATTTATAAAGTATACTTTTTAAATTAAACGGTTGGTTACGTTTATAAAGGAACGTGCCATTCTAATTTTCAAAAGTTTGATTTTATATTTTCAAGTTATACTTTATAAAACAAAACTATGATTTTAATTTTAAAAGCATGAGTTTGTAATACAATATCGATTTTAAATTTTCAAAGCATGATTTTATAAACAAAATTGTGGTTTTAATGTGAAAAGTGATTTTCTAAAACTAAATTTAGACTTTTAAATCGTTAAATCGTTATACTTTCTAAATAAAGGAATGATTAAATAAACAGAAGTGTGATATTAATTTTTCAAAAGTATGATTTTGTAAAATAGAATATCGATTTAAAAATGTTATAGTAAACATTATAAAAGAACGCATCTTCATGAATATATTAATCTAATATATTCATTACACTTATTTTTTTCTTATAAGAAAAGTAATTCTTATTTCTTTTTATTCTAAACGATTTTCATTATAAGATAAATAAAAATCATAATGTATTCGTTTACAAGATATCTTTTCCTACTTTTCAAATAATTATTTCACTTAAAAATGAAACATTACAATTTTATTTTAAAGAAATTATCCGCCACTGCATTCACAGATATTATCCTTTCCCAGTACTGAAGTTGTAAGCAATTTCTCTGTGCACAAACATTCACTTGTTTAGGAACATGGTACGTTCAACTCTTTACATCAATATTAAAATTTAATGTACTCAGTGAAGGACAACCTTCATCATCCATGTCTTTTACATTTTTCAATTGAAACTATTTACGAATCCACTCTGCTTTTCCTTTGCCTTTAGAAAGGAATAGAGCACCAACTCCACACAATTGAGCAATTATCTTTCGAATAAGATTATACTGTATCCATTTGAATTATCCCATGTTAATCCCTGAAAGTTTTGAGTTAATCATACACATTGCTTTTGATAACCTATTCCTAATTCAATCATTTCACAGGGACGTTTAATCATGGCATTTAACATTACACTAACATCACTTGTAAGAATACAAAATTTACGTGCAATAAACTCATGAGGTGAAATTTTAAAACCCTGCAGGTATTCTCCTGAAGAAACTAAACTTTTCACAGGAGAAAACTGTTCTTCAAGAATTGGGAGAATTAACTGTGCAAAAAATTCTGTGTCACGAATTAATAATGTACATGTCTTAAAAATGTATTCATTGAAATAGTAGAATAACCTATCTTATAGATCTCATAATATTCCACAAATGTTTTATGATCATTTACTTGACTCACTAAATGTTTCGATATTATAGATCCTGTATTCAACTCATATACAGGATGTTTCAAGACCTCTGGCACAAACTTCGGAAGATGAATCCTCATATCAAAACAAGAAAAAAATTAATATGAACACGAGCTCCATCGTGCGTAGTTTCGGCGCTAGAGGGTCCCAAAGACGTCCAAAACTATTTTAAGTCGATTTATTGTGAATAGTAATTGCTGTAGAGCTGGCAGTTCGTCGTTTCGTCAAAGAGAACGGACTTTCTCGTTCAGAAAACGCACGTATCAGAAGTTACGGGAAAATGCATGAAAGATTCCTGATTGAAGTGGGATATTCCCCAAGAATTGCACAGCGAATGTGGGTCGAGCAGAGCAACTATAGGATTACTTCCTATCAGAGAACAACACCACATTGATTCTAGTGTGATAACTCAAACATATGTAAGATGGGAAAGAAATAAAGAATGCTTTTCGTGGTTACATAATTTCACTCGGGAACCCCTTGTGCATTTTCCTACCACTTCTGACATGTGTATTTTCTGAACGAGCAAGTCTGACTTCTTTGAAGAAACGATGGGTCGCAAGCTCTACAGCTATTATTATTCAAAATAAATTGCCTTTAAATACATTCTGCTGTTATGCAACCATGCATTACATTCTTTATTCCTTCCTCATCTTCCACCTGCGTGATGTATCGACTTGCAACCAACGTAAAATTGTTCTCTGGTAATAAGTCATTTTCTAAATGCTCTGATTGTCCCAATTTCGCCGTTCAGTTCTTGGGGAACCCCTCATTACACTCGGGAATCCCTCACGCACATTCCATCACTTCTGCATGTGAATTTTCCGAACGAGCAGGTCCGATTTGTTTGACGAAACGATGGACCGCAAGCTCTACAGCTATTAGTGTTCGAAATAAATGGCCTTGAAATACAGTTTTGGAGGTTTGGGGGGCCCTCTAGCGCCGGAATTACGCATAATATGGCGCGTGTTCATATTAACCTTTCTCTTGTTTGGATATGAGAATTCATCTCCCGAAGTTTCTACCAGAGGTCCTGAAACACCCTGTATATATTGATGTGTACTATTTAAGATATATCCACTACAGTTGATAGTGTTTGCTTTTAAATATGATTTCACTGTTTCTAAAATGCAAGAGTCTGAAATATATACATCACTGCAAAGGCTACACTCTGCCAATATTTTCTTTTTTTAGGTATTAACTAGTAGATCACTAAACTTCCGGACCATATAAAATATTTTTGAAGTAAGTTTCTCTCTTACCTATTCCACCTTTCGCCGAAGTAAGTTCCGTAAACCACATTCAAAAATCACTACACCAGAATTTTCATGTTTTTTAAATATTCAATTTAAAAATCTGTATAAAGTTAGTTGATTCAAGCACTGCGTTCCAATTACGATCATTCAAAAATTCAGCACGCTCATCTTCATTCAAATCCCAGCTAAGACAAGCATGTGCTAACTCATTAAGTATGTTAAAAAGCACGCTAGACACACGAGGAAACTTTCAATATTGCTAAAATTGTTTATAGCCTCCCAAATACAAAATTCCTCAATAATATTATTACCATACCGACAAGGCGAAATAACAGATTTTCCATCAATTTACAAGAAACAGTTTCATGAACATTTTCACTTTCTTTATAAGAATCTTTCACACTCACTGTACATTCAGTTTTACACTCAGTGCCACTATGTAAATTACTTTCACCACTAGCAAAAAATGTAAGTTTAGGTTCAAAATATTTCTCGCAAGTGTGTGAAGAATCACTTAAAAGTTCACTGTTTTCTCTGGTGATAAAGATTCATTTCTACTTACAAGAATATTAACTATTAATGACGCAGGACAAGTAAATTTAAAATTTGGTCATGTATTTACCGCACGTTCAATTTCTTCTAAAGTAGAAATGGTACTGTTTGGCGACCAAGTTTCATCATACCATCATGGGCTTTCAAAACTCATGACACTGAATTCACGTTACCTTTTACACTTAGTTCAATCACCCACTCATGTGCACCAAGTTTGTCCTTTATTAGTAGTTCCTCCCGTAGTCCCACTATTCTGTTTCCAAGTAGATAACGAAGTCCGTATTGAAAGTTTGCATTTAAATGATTTTATCCAGTATGAGTATTTACATATACATTAAATTTCTCTTCTATATTCTTCGGATTAAGTAGTTCACGCTAAACACCATCATTTAAAAATTATAGACGATTCTCTTCACTTAATGGAGATCCGGGAATTAGATATCACATACACTGATGTTCACTTCTCTTCTTCCAGAATCCGCAAGAATAAAACAAATAAGAATTTCCTTTATATCCCAATTACGAATGGATTTTAGTATGCACGGTTTTAGTATCTACCCATTTCGAACGGCATCCATAAGAGAACCTCTCACTTAGTATAGCTGAAGTAGTACTGTTCTCTGCCATGGTTATAACACAACTGAGCACACGCAATTTATAGTAAGCTGATGACCTACTTCACAGAGCGTTCAAGAAACAAACCTGTTATACGAAAAGGTCAACCTACTTTCCACTGAAAATAAAAGAAGGTTCGTTATGCGAAAAGAAGGTCAACGAACATTCTAATATGTGAGAGAGAAAAACGAAAGTTCTAGACAGTTCATGTTCTAGCATGTTCCAAGACAAAAATAAAATAAAATCAACAATCCATTAAAGAAACTTCTAGCAACACCGTGACTTTAAATCAAGGTCAAAGAACATTCTAAAATGTGAGGGAAAACAAATAAAACTTCATCGAAATAGCATGAAATCTGCGCATGTGCAGATCATGACCCCGAGAATTAAAACGTTAGGCATAAAGCAGTTCACCATCAGAGGTTCTCCAGCACGGCCACGTAGAAAGTGTTCTCACTCCAATGCATAAAACAAATCCCACGTGACGTCAACATAAACCTATTTCCCGAGCATGAATATGTGAAAAACAAAACGTAAGTTACGTCAGCACAGAAAGATCGCGAAACATCCAAAGATCATCATAAAGTTATTTTCTGAACATGAATATACAAAAAATAAAAACGTGGGTCACGTCAGCATGGAAAGAACTACAACGGTCAATGATCTGTCACTGACCTTAAACGTCATCATACCGTTAGGCCTCAAAATAGATCAAATACCGCTAAAGTAGGTCAAGTACCGTTAAGAGCTAAAAATAGAGAACCATTTATTAGCTTCCGGTAACTACTCAGGTCACAGTTGGGGAGCGGTGCTGTTTTATCGTATGCATCTTTTTAAACAATTAAACCTTTTCCAGCTTTCGACTCCTGTCTTTAAAGGGATGGTTCTAACACCTCTTTATGTCTCTAATTCTTCTTTGCAACAATTAGAGCTTTGGTAATGACAACACTTCCACCTGCCAAACTACCCACGATTCCTTCCTTGCGCTGAGAGAATAAGAAGAATAATAATTAATAGTATAAACGTATATGTTTATAAATTGGAAAAGGATATATTTATTATTGAGTGATTGAATTACTATTATAGGAAAACGTACCCACTATACTGGTTTTAACCCTTTGTAAATAGTAAATCAAACTCATTCGTAGCCAAAGAGTCAAACACGATATTCTTGATTTATTTCAGTAATGTGTAGAATACGGACTCGCATATAAGCTAAACATATCTTGGATACACTTTGCAAATTACACCTTATGCCAAATAATACATTTGTTCAACTTGGAGAACAGCAATGAATAAAACCGCTTCAATATAAATATTATTTCCGTAATGGTTTAATCATAAATTCATTATTCTTATTGCTCATATTTAATAGAAATATTTTCCACATATCGAAACATCAGGAGAACCGACTAGAACAAACAATAACAAGTAAGAAACGAAAATTGGACAATTCTTCGTGAACAAGGCCTAATTCAACCTTTGGTTTAAAATAGTTAATTTGAGCTATTCTATATCCAGATAATAGTTAATCCACCTATTTTAAGCTTTTTAGGTTTGAGGAGCCTTAAAGTGAGAATCACATTATGACCATTTCTAAACATCTTTGTTTTTTATAAGTGGTTGCTGTGAGAATGCTACTAATTTTCGAAAGACTTCATATTTCGTGGGCCGGAACTCAAAAAAGGACTTCCTTCGTCTTCATGTTTGTAGGGTGTATTATTTTACTAAATTATTGCACTTACATTGCGACCTACACAAAATACATTTTATCCCAAACGAACTACAAAACGAATCAACAAATCGACAACGAAGTTTCTCACATAGTTTTATTGCGTCTTACATTCCTATAGTTACTCGGAGAGCAGCTAATCAATGTGTCCTCTCTAACAACTCGATCGAAAGCTTTCATTTCTAATTCCTAGTCGGCACTATATCTAAATTCTAAGTCTTGGATATTCTTATCTATAAGCAATGTTGTGTTCTGGACATGCCTGATTAATCGGTTGATTCAACGATCAACGCTAGCCAAGCGTTCATCTAAACTCATACCAGGACCGAAACTAGTAACCCAAGGTAAATGATGTTCGAATGGAAGGTTGTTAATAATTTCGTTGACTAAGTTTTTGCCTTCATGATTTTACCAGAATTTTGGTGAAAGCAGGTGAATAATATTTATGAGGTAGCCTATTCTTTTAGGATTTCAAACCATGAAATCTATTAATCGAGAACAAATCATTTCCTTTATTCCAACCTTTTCATTGTGATAATTGTGGTCTCCAGCTGCTTCTTGCCTGCAATCAACAGCAAACGGGCAACTAATTTGCTCACATCATTCATCCAAATTAATTCCGTGGAGAGAACCTTCACGTTCTTCTTCGCCGGATAAGTGACCTTTGTCTTCTGATGTTCTCATTTCAATCCAAATCTGTTTAATAACATTTCTATATTTTTCTCTGTATCGGGTCGTTCTTTTGATACAATGCATTGCTCATTTTAATAGTTTTCGCATACGTCTTGTATTCGTCTTTCTGCGTAATCAGCTTCCCACGACCCCTATGTTCCTTTGAACTTTTGATACATACTGCCAGCTCCAATACTTTGTTCATCATAGACGATAATGTCATCTCTAACAAAATGTACATTCAAACTACCAATTTTCCGAACTGTAACGTCATAAATATTTAGCGAGTAGAGACCAAGGACCTTATCTTTATCTGTTCTGTTACTACTATAATAACGAGTGGCTAGCGGACCAAGCTGAACTTCACCTCTTTATTCTTCTTGTTATTTTTGTTGTTCTACTTCTTCTGTATGTTGACGTGCATATAGAGCTCGTGTTTTTGGTTTTGATGCCGGTAGTGGTGTAGGGTAGAATATTTCTTTCTAGAATGATATAACAGCTGGTGACGACGGATATGTAAGAATGTTCTGACTTGCTACAGTAATGAGTTCAGCAATCAGGTTTTGATTACCTTCTATCACGCCTTTAATCCCCTCTCCCAAGCTGCTGACCGCGCTCATAATGGTTTATCCATGCGTTTCTCTTTCTCGTAATAAATGCGGTGACTTTCGTTCCAACCTTTAACTCTTTTAGCAAATGTAATCTTTCAGTATAATGTTTGTTTCCGGATCCTCGTTATGAGGACGTTTAGACATTTTCCCCTATCATCCTGTTTTATTGTGCCACGATGAGGGAAGGATTCATTTTATTTCGATATTTTCCCTCATTTTGTTTACGATTCATGTCAACTTACAAGAAATGTGAATAAATCCAACGTACAGAACGGATTTATTTAAACTTAGAAAATGACCTAAAACCGACATGATATTCAACATAGAGATTCTTTACATTCGTGTTCCGTTTGCGTAATATACATGGAAATTCCATGTTATCTCCGATAAGCTGTTTCGGAAATTTACTAAATGTCTGTGCCAGATAGAAACAGTTTAACTGCTTGTGTTGATGTCGCATGAAATAATTTCGCACGTCGTTCTGATTCTCTAGAATATAGTCATCGAGATAATAACAGAGCCAGGGAGACAGTTTTCTAGTGGAACCACAGATTAACAAAACGTACCAATTTCTTTCCCGAGAGTTTTTCCCGTGCCAGTGAATGAAACTTGACGCTGTTTATATTTTGGTTGTTCTAAACACTTGCAGAATATATACAGATACCAATCTGTCCAGTCAAGCTACCCAGGAGCTCGGATGAAATCGTTAATTGAATGTTTTGTTTATCCCGATCCTCAGCTGGCAGAAATTAGACATCGAAAATAATTTGGCAATGTTCCTTTACACTTTGAGGATGATGATGATGGACCATTGAGACATTGTTTTACAGTACACATACCAATTATAATGATGTTAATTAAATTATATTATAAATTTCACGGCACACTGAGCCATTTAATATATGGTTTGTTGTTTTTCTTACGTATAACTTTTTCAGTCAAGTAAGTGTGGGGAAACTTAGTTTTCATTAATTCCTGTTCATAGAAATTTCCCTCGGTCAGCTTATTGCTTGAATCTTTTAAGTGATAAGTAGGGGGATTTGTGGAGAAAACTTTGGCAATCTCAAATATCTCTGTACTCCAGTTCCATGTAAACATTCTATCAAATGTTTTTAAACTTACTAAGGTGAACATAGTCATAAACTTTCATTATCTCCCTTGACAAATAAGCAGAATATTGTAGAATTTCGATATCAGTTCTGCCTCATACTCTCTTTCTGAATGCCGTCCACTGGTTTCACTTTTATTGTGCCATGCTTTGTGTTATACTTAAATAGCAGACCAGGCAAAATACAGATCCATGCTTCATTTCTCTGTAGTGTCAACTGTTTCCACATTAAGTTGTGAACAGTCCTGTTAAACCTTTCCACCAGAGATGCCTTGACTTCACTGTAGGTGGAGCAGTTTTATGTTATGTTGTTTCATAGTCTGGCAACGTCTCAGTGATAGAATTCTCAACCACGATCAGTCTGCAAGATTTTCAGACCTTCCTCTACCTGCTTGAGAACAGTAGCGAAAGCTTGAATAATTTATTTTCCCGTCTTCTTTCTGTCAGCAATAGCCCAAGCGACCTTGCTAATAGTATCAATTACAGTCAGGAGAAACTTAAAACCATGGTTGAGTTTTATCGGCCCTTTCAAATTTCCTCTGTGTATTTCAAACAAGTCAACTTGCCAAAGGTCATGAATTCCTTTGGTTACAACCGGTATTCGAGGATAGTTTTGCCGGGCTGTCTTCGGTAACTAGGCAACAATGATTTTACGAATTGATGATGTCATATTGCTATTGACAGTAGGAGTTTTAAATTTCATTGAAGAGAAAAAACATGCAAGTGTTAGCATTTTTTTATAAAAAAATACTAAACTTTCTCTTACAAATGGTACTCCTGTATTCTCAAGTCAGTTGAGCAGTCTCAAAAATTGCAAAAATTCAGGCCTGTATTTCTCCATCTCTTCGTTAATGAAATAAAGCAACTTGTCTTTAATAGCATCCAATTTCCTCCACAATATTTCCCACACTTTAACTCGTTCCACTCGTCGTTTTAACCACATTAAAGTGTCTAATCGTTGAATTAGCGACCATACTTGTATTTGTTGAGCGCTTGGAACATACATTAGCATATGACCTGCTATCACGCTCTGGAATGATTTCAATAACAATTGAATCTCTTCAGTTACAATTTCGATATCCCAAATTTCTAAAACCTTTCCGTCCCTCGTCGCTAAACGTTATCAATTTTACGTAGGTACGTTTGTTTTTGATTGGCATCTGTTTAATAATTATATTAAAGAAAATTAATGATTAGCATATTGACTGCAATTGGATGCTCTGCTGAATCATGATGTCTTAAAATTATACGATCCCAGGTGGGTTGGAAATTCTTTTGTTCCTCGATTTCAAGCTCCCCCAGTAGCACACAAACGTTGGAAATAAGTGAATTAAACGTTAGTAGCGAAACGCTATGTTAACATTGTAAATATACCGAACTGTCCGCCTGTTCAACGGTTTATTTAACGTTCAATAATGGTTGAGAAGAAACGATGAAGAAACGGGTTTAGTTGGCCAATACAGAGCATGAATTCTATCTACACACATTTAGTTTAATTTTATCCGTTGCTTTCATCACGATATACAGTGTTAATTTTCCAACAGTAAATAATCCGAGCAGCTGCTGTGGGGTTCGAACACAGGAACGTTCTGCACTTCTCGTTGGTAGTTCGACGCGTTGACCACTTATCTAAGAATCCACCTGGAGAGGGCACTATTTTACTGTACCGTTGAAATCAAATGTTTTCGTTGAAATATAGTTTAAAATTCAACCTGTTTTCAACATGCCAATGAAAACATTAAAAATATAGTTATTTTCATTGTATTTTCTTTTAATTATAATGTTTAAGCAATTAAACATTATAATATTACGACATTATAATATTAAACGAATACGAGTGTGAAACGAAATCTAGGACATAATATTAACGATACTTGGAAGTACGTCACATTGAAAGTATTCTAACTTCGTTGAAATATGGTTTAAAATTCAATCTGTTTTCAACGTGCACGTGAGATCAACAAAAATTAGGTTGTCATTCAATAAATTTTTAATTATATTTTTGGCATAACATTAGTAGCAAATGCATTAAACAAAATCTATTATACCATAGTTGAAAGTAAAATTGAATACACGTTGTATTAATGTCTTTTCAACGTAAGGACGTCTTTGTTGAATTATGATTTAAAAATAAACGTAGTTTTTCAACCGATAACGGTTAATCAACGAAATGAACCTAAAATCAACGTTGAAAACACGTATGTATACTACTGGAGTCCTCGTCCAAACTTGGAACATTTCTAGAACCCTCGTTTCATTTAAGTTGAAACTTCCTGTACTTCTCAACTCCATTAGAATAAATATCCGTGATCGGCAAATCATTATGCTTGTTTTGAAGGAAAGTGATACTAGTGATGACAAATTTACAACCTAGATAAAATTCAAAGTAATTTTGAGTTGCATCAACTATATACGTTTTCACGCCTCGGAAATCACTTTCTTTGTGTGAAGCAGTATATACGGTACTTTCATCATCCGAAGGATTGTCAGTTTCTTTATGTAATCGAGATGAGAATCTACATTCTCAACTCTTCGATCAAAATCTACACTGCGATTACTGAAATCTGCAATACTCACGTAATCGGTGCTTAGATTGTTTACATTCTCTTGAATATTCAA